>OX463843.1:2424720-2448057 GCA_949825065.1 Odontocerum albicorne
ACCCTAAAAAAATTGCGGAGGGCGATTCAGAACAAGAGGAGAGGCATGCTGACAAAGGGAGTCTGCCTGCTGCACGACGATGCCAGACCACACACGGCCAATGCCACGAAGGAACTGCTCGCCTCGTTTAAATGGGATGTCCTGAACCATCCCGCGCATTCCCCTGACCTAGCACCTTCAGATTACTATATCTTTACCTCCCTGAAGCTGCACATGGGTGGAAAAAGGTTTTCAACCGACGAGGAGGTAAAGGAGGAGGGGGAGAAGTGGACGGAGGGGTTGGCGGGAAACTACTTCGAGGAAGGCATCAAAAAGTTGATACCCCGCTTCACCACCTGCATTGAGAGGAATGGCGACTATGTCGAAAAATAGCTTACATATGTACTACGATAACCACGTATTTTTTTTGTTTAAATAAAAAAAAATGTAACCTACAAAAATTCAGTATACTTACTTTCTGCATATGCCTCGTATTTTGATAATATTTCTTCATTCATTCGTTATACATGCCTAAGCCATCTTAGCGTGTTCTTATATAAGTAAATAAACTAATGTATATTTTTTCGATGCTAAAAAATAAATAAAATTAACTGTTTTGTGGTTTAATACCTTTTTGCATATATTTGTCCAATTGAATACGGTTGGGAATAATCTTTGTGCGCTAAATGCTTCACAGGACTGGCCTAGTAATTACATCTGGTATGCGAGGGAAAGGGCCGCCACAAATTAATGGGCGCAAGAAATGTCATGGTGGCTCCAGCATACATTGGATATACTCCGGCTCTAATTTCCCGAGAAATGGGTTTAGTTTAGGTGTAAGAGGTGCTGACATGTTGTTTCATTTTACAAGAATTAAATTATGCTTCGTTCAGTTAGTACCTTAGTTTATTAATTCATTTCCATGTCCGGACAATCAATTGTCAACTATGTCAAATGCTTCCAATAGGAAACAACAGATATCGCCTTATCATTCCTAATCAATCAGATCTTGCCTTATTTTCATTAACATCAATTATTTAAGAATTTTCAACATAATCATGTTTAACACTTGCCTCCCTGTGATGGACAGCGAGTGACCAGGACTTATATTTTATTTGATTATTCGACGTTTTAATACACAATAAAAGGATTTTTATAGCTAATTACAAAAAATAACCTAGCAGATTTTGCATAATTTTAATTTAAAATATATATTTTTTACTGGACGTTTAGCGTCCAGCACCGTAATTTGCGGATTTTTTTAGCACAGTTACGCAAGTGTTAAGTCACGCTCTGTTTGAAAATTAGTATCTAAATATGTACATTCCAGCCTTGTTTTTATTCCGTTTTCTTTCAGAAATATTACAGTCAAAATAAAAATACGAACTATTTCAAAACACTTTTTTTGTACCGGTTTATTTAGCCATCGTGCCCGAGTCATTAATTGTTAACTATGATATGTTTCTCTACTATGAGACAATACAGATCACCATATCTTTAGCATCAAACACGTTGTAACTGTTTTGTTGTAAACCTCCACAATTATATTCAATGTTACCTTTGTTTAAGAAACCCCATTTCTGTATATTAACCTTTATATTAAAGCTACCCCTACTTGGAACACATTCAGAGCTCTCCAAGTACGAGTAGAACAAAATAATTATTCTCCTGTATCAGTCGTCAAATTTTTTTGTCTTCGTACCTCAGAAAAAGCACTTAAACCCGCGATTATGTATGGCTCAGAATGCTAGACTATGTACAGCTCCTACTCTAGGCAACTTAAAACAGCAGAAATGCGAGTGCTTAGATGGTCGGCAGAAGTATCACTAAAATATATAATTAAGAACTGACGCATTCGTGTTAGCCTGGGGGTCACTGACATAAACAGTAAGCTGGAAGAGCGACAGCTAAGATGATACGGGCTCCTAAGACAGAGACCACCAGACCATACGGTAAATCAGGCAATGTCTGTGGATCTTCTTCAACAGCCATCCAGAGAAAGACTAAAGAACTCCAATGCTCCAAAATCCTGCAGAGAAACGGCCTAGATGAAAGCGACACACAGAACCGAAGAATATACAGCCTGAGAACGAGAAGAGACAACCCCAACAGCCTATCTAGGCAATGAGTTGGGACAGTGCCAGGAAGAAAAAGCAGAAGACTTCAGATAAAGTGCTTAATCCAGAAGAATCGCAAGTTCTTGCGTTGTTTTCACGAAACTATTACTAGATTTTATTCTCAGAGTGGTGAGTGCGCAAGGGATGTTTTTAGCCCTGAACTTGTTTCATTCTAAAACGATAGTAAAATACGCCCTTGGAGAAATATATCTGCAAATAAATGGACAATAATCTTTTCCAGTCGTTTCGCATATAATTTAAAATCGTGGACTATTTGAAGTATTTTGTTGTTCTTTGTATTGCACTCTGCACCTGGACACTGCATCTGGTTGACGATCTGCTTCTATCAACTATTTCTTATACGTTTCAAGTTATTACTAGCTTCTTCAGATTTTCCTGTATTTGTAAAGCTCGCTGCTCATACTGGAATTGCGAATTTGTTAGCGAAATTTGGACATGGTGAATAAGTGATGTAAGTTAAATAAATGCGTTCTAAATAGAGCGTTGCATAGAATGTGTAAAAAACCAAAAACTAATGTATGATAGAACAAGGCATTAAAGCATTAGAGGAAACAGTGTAGACTAATAGAAGATTCTCAGCTTAAGGGGAAGAAATGAGAATGCAAATGTTTTGGCCACATAAAATGAATTTACAAAACTTATCAATAAGATTAGTGTAGAAGATACAAGAATCCCATAGAAGTGTTATAGAGATATTGAACCAACTGAATGACACTGTTGATATATTCTCGGTACCACCTAGCAGTATGAGAAGAATCCTGGCTGATATTATTCCTAACGAATAAGCTAACTCTGGATGCAGACCCTCTTTGTGTAACAGGAGAAATCCGTGAAAATTTGATAATATAAAAACCTGGAAGAGGGAAGGTTGAAAATTATTTATAATAGGACAATGCACATGGCGAGGTATATGGATATGTCAGGATAGAATGACGTGAAATTACGTTATCCTTATGAACCCCAAAAAGGGGCATAGTGTGATGGTGATGGAACAACAACAATGTTTAGTGACCTTAACCCTTCCTTCCCTGTGATGTGTAACTAGTACACATTACTTCTAAAAACTTTAATATCTCTGTAAATATACTAAATACTGGGTTCAGATTTTAGGTGTTCCTCCGTAATATATTTACGCATTGAATGAAAAATAATATTCATAATAAGTAGCACTTATCGGCCACATCAGAGATATTTTGTGAAAATCGGGAATAAATTCACCGATACAATCAAACGTGTGCCAGTGTGTGACGTAGGTATAGTTATTCTAAAAACCGCTACGGGTGAGGAAGCGACGTTTTTTTCGTCTCACTCTCACTCTACTTCGGTATGTGGGAATGCAAGAAATAGACTCTCAGTTCGTTCGCTTCTCTCGCATCAGTAGCTTTTGGGCATCCATTTGAGATGGTCGCTTCGCCCGTTTTGTAAACCTCGGCTGATGTTTTTTTACATGTTTTCAGCAATTATATTTCAATTATTATCACTTTTGACTTCGATTGGCTATGAATATTCTTATTTTTTCCGATTTTAAATCGCTCATTTTTACATGTGTATTGAATACACAGCACCGGAACGCGCTGATTTTTTCAGCACAGGAAGGGAAAGGTTATATCGGCTTCGTAGTGATTTTTTAAATGTTAACTTTAATGTCGTATTAATGTGTATATTTCTCTTTAAGCGATGTATGCAAAAAATGACTGAAATGTTTTGGAACATTATTGGAAACTACATTTAAATAATTTTTTTTATACAGTATATTAAACCATTTAACACCATATACGAGTAGATCGCCATAATTAGTTAAATCAAGAAAAAAAATAGAAATAAAAAGCAAAACAATACGTTTCAGATATAGATAATAAATTATATCGATAATATTCGATGAGAAAAAAGATATGTGAAATAGGATTTAAGAATTAATAAATAGAATTAAAAAAAATGTTATGGAATAAAGTGATTACACGAGTGTTTGCAATTTGAGGGGTAACAACGAAAGACTACAGTAATTATACTAAAGAAAATGTAGCATGGTCCCTGTGACGTTTCACAATTTTGCCCCAATACAACCTTGTAACGACGTTTAGTAATTTTTATTATTTTATCAACTTTAATATATAGCAAGTTAAGCTATCTCTCCATCGTTTCGGGGGTCTCCCTGGGGGACGCCGTCCATCCGATACCCCATGCAGAGCTATGTATAAGATTATTGTGGAATTCATTCTCTGTACATGTTGGTAACAGTATCGTCGACGTTGTCGTCCCCATCTGACCACATCTTGGACCTCACAGACCTCTCGGATTGTGGTGTTCCTTATACGATCACGCAAAGTCTTCCCAGCAATAGCAAGTAGAGTTCTAATTTATGTTGTCCTTAGCATACTTTTGGTCTTGACAGTATCCACTCTCGCTTCGATGCCATATGTGAGGATAGGTCACACACAGGTCTGATAAACGCGTACCTTGCTATCTGTTCTCATATCTTTATTCCTCAATATGACATCTCTCAGGCAGCCCGCCACAACTGCAGTTTTACTTACCTGAGGCCTTACTTCTCTGGGGAGGTCATGAGAGCTGAGCAGTTCACTGCCAAGATATCTGAACTGGGTTGCTTGTTCAATTGAATTGAACAATTGAACAAAAGATCAACATAATTATGTTAAATAGATAAGGGTTATTTTCAGGGGTTGGTTTTATCACGCTGGTTTTTATTCTTATATGGTTTTAATACTCATAGCGGCCTTGTCAAATGGCTCAGCTAACCTAACATTATATGCAGTTCACTGCCAAGATATCTGAACTGGGTTGCTTGTTCAATTGGCTCGTCACGTACTGAAATTCTGAACTCTAGTGGGGCTTTGGAGAATGTAATACACTTTGTTTTTGCTGCAGAGATTATCATGTTGTTCTTTGACTACTATTTCAGACATAAACAAATGTATATGTCTGAAAAAGTAGACCGAATAAAGAATGTACTCGTACATACTTTAAATATGAAACTTATTGAAAGGGCATACTTTAAATATGAAACTTATTGAAAGCACATACTTTAAATATGAAACTTATTGAAATACATACTTTAAATATGAAACTTATTGAAAGGACCTACTTTTAATATGAAACTTATTGTACTTCAGAACCAGAAAATCATGATTACGAAATGTATTGGATGTGAACGAGGCGGGAGCAGTGTGAATAGATAGAGACGTGAAAATAATACGCTATACTTTCCTACTCCAAAAGATACATAGCATGATGGTATGTTAGTACGGATACGTAATAAATTTAACACTGAATTTTGCTATGGCTTCTAACATTTTTAACTTATTTGATATTTTTACACATAGAGGGTTAGACCAATCGATATTTCTAATAAAACAAAATAAAATGGTAGGTGTATTGGTCTCTTTAAACATAAATACTTCTTTTTAAAAGCATTTTGGCGAAAAATATCCAACTCGCATTGCATCTGTTCTGGTATAATTTAGGAAACGTCACATCAATATGAATTAGTTGTATGACACTTTTTTACGATTTTTTTCGTGAAGTGCTCATTTAACTGCGTAATAATTTTTCTAAAAATATCGTTTTTGTTGATATCAGGTAAGAAGGCAGAAGAAAATACGGTAAGGTTATAAATTTTACTACTCTATAATTCATATGCAAAGACTTGAAAATGAGTTTTGCAACAATTTAGATATTTTTTTAATATAAGTATATATACAATGTTTAGAAATAGCTGCTAACTTTGTGCTCTCCTTTATTAATATATATAACGTAATATAAACAAAACATTAAGGACAATACTTTGCCTCTGGAGTTGAGTTACCCTGCATCAACATATATGAAGGTTTTAATTCTGCAAAGCAACTTGCATCTCGTTATACTAATGAGGCCATGTGTTTTTTATATATCAATATCTATCCATAAAATTCTCGAAAAATTAAATACTTCTTGTTCTATGTAAGCGTTGTTACACTAACTATTTGGTGTTACCATAAGTTGTGTCCGTTTTTTTTTTCAATTAAAAAATGAGCCCTAAAAGTAAAACAAAATGTTTAACGTTATACGTCATTCGAAAGAAAATTTTCTGCTCTACAAGATATTGTGTTGGCTTTTACGTTACATGTATTATTTTATTTGATTACAAGCCTTCAAAATGGAATGGCAAGTAGACGAAAGTGAGCATTTTCGCCACCTCCTTCTGTTCGCGTTCAATCGAGATAATAAAACTGCTCGAGATATTTGCGAAGTGTACGGTGAAGATGCTATGAATGAAAGGACAGCTCGTCGATGGCTTTTTGCGTTTCAAAGATGTTAATTTCGACCTGAAAGACATGGAGTGTTCCGGACGACCAGTGGACTTAGATGAAAACCGCCTAAACCATATATGAAACGGGATATGCCTACAAAGCCGAAGTTAGCCGATTATGACCGACAGTCTCTTTCTTAAACCCGATGTGTATTACTTACCACCGCATACCGTACGTTCATGTTGTATTCATACCAATCTTGTGTCATTTTCCTGCCAGTTTCGGCAGAGAGGAAAGAACGTCAATCTTTTAACATACCCGTAATTTATTTATTTATGTTTTCAAAACAGGCTTAGCCCAATTACTTTGAAAAATACAAGACATTACTAAAGAAGAAAAATTACATAGAAAAAAATTTTTAAAAATTATATAAAATAAAAAATAATGCATATGTATACAAACGAGTATATACTCGTACACACAAACATATGTTACATATATATTCAGTAACTTAAGTATGTTGATGAGTACTTTCTAACGCGCTCAATCTAAGAAGAAAATTTACTTTTGCTTTTGGTAATGTGATATGAAATATGTCAATATCCGAAGCAGTCCCATTCAGAAGAGTTAAGGCCCTTCCAACAGGCATAGTTGCTGGAAGACTCGTTCTTGCGTATGTTATTGAGAACAGTTCTTGCCGGTACAGTCTAGTGTAATTGTTAGGGACATATATGATGACGCTGATCTTTGTAGTAATGCTGGGAAGCTCACAACTTCTCGAACGAGTCTGACAACGTAGACGCAGATCTATTCTTACGCTCAAGGAGTTATACCCGAGCATGCTCAGCAGAAACTGCGTAGGATAAAGCCATGAATAGACACCGAACTCACTCATGTAGAGATATCGTAGATATTTTTTTTTTGTACTTTCTCCACCATGAGCGAGTTCTGCGCCCCACCGGGCTCCAAATGCAAGTATTGCTTTCGAAAAATTGTGAAAAAATTGAACTCGAATAGTGAAAATAAATGAATAAATGCTATGAAATATTTTAACAATTACACTTTTTGACAAAGTTGCTTATGATTGATTGTAAACCAATCACGAAGATGTCCAGTGTGCAATAAAAGGGTTGTAAGGGCCACATAATGTTTTAAGCCATTTTCTTGTATGAGTTATCCCTTTTTATTCAGTTGATGTATTTTACAGAGCGATTTTACCGTAACAAGAATCTATTCCAAAGGGTTTGTATGAACCTTAAATCGGTCCTTTCGCCGGGCCCTGCAATTTTGAATTTCATCGGATAGCTAGGACGGACGTCTACATCAAAAGCAGACCCTGTTATAGGTAAAGAGGGATGTTCAATATTAACGTTACGTTAGTATATATAATATTTTATTATTTTATAAATTACAATTAAATTAAAATTTACGAATCAAAACAGTATAACATTCCAGTTCTAAGTGGAAGAATGCTTGATTTTAAATCAGGGAGTTTCCACTTCAATTTATAAAGTAACCCCTAAAAAAGAGACTCATTCGGGTTTTTAGACATCAGAATTTTGATTATATTTTTGTTGGTTGGAAGAAATTAAGAAATGGCAATAATCCCACCATGTTATACGATGATGCACATATAATATAAAACACAATAACATAATATCATAGAAATGAAAACTTGATTCAACCTCTTAATGTATTTAAAAAAAAAAAAAAGTTTTTATTTTTTTTAACAAGGCTTAGGAATGTATTAGGTGTTAACATAAGTTGTGTCCGTTTTTCTTTCCAAATTTAAAAATGAGCACCAAAATTAAATCAAAATTGGTAAAGGTTATACGTCATTCGAATGAAAATTTTCTGGTCTACGAGATATTGTATTTGTTTTTACGTTATATATATTATTTTATTTGATTACAAGCCTTCAAAATGGAATGTCAAGTAGACGAAAATGAGCAATTTCGATACCTCCTTCTCTTCGCGTTCAACCGAGGGAACAAAGCTGCTAAAGCTACTCGCGATATTTGCGAAGTGCACGGTGAAGATGCTATAAATGAAACGACAGCTGGTCGATGATTTTTGCGTTTGCGTTGCATCAAAGACGGCAATTTCGACCTGAAAGATATGGAGTTTCCGGACGAACAGTTGACTTCGATGAGGACCGCTTAAACCATATTATTCATGAAGATCTCCTTCAAACTAAATTAATCACCATTTCAAAACCATTTTTGATCATCAGTAATGATGCGGTAACGGAACTTTTGCCTGTGGTCATGCGTAGCTCGATGACGCGCGAGCAAACTAGCAGAAATTGTCGTACATTGATTTTTGTTGTTTTCACTCAAAACATGCGGAACCCAAGCGTCGAACTTTTGGACTTTTCCCAGTGATTTAAGATGGCGGTATACAGTCATGTGACTACAATTCATCTGCTCAGCCAATTCTACTGTGGTTTGAAGGGGATCTTCATGAATAATATGGTTTAAGCGGTCCTCATCGAAGTCCACTTTAACGCTCTATGTCTTTCAGGTTGAAATTACCATCTTTGAAACGCAAAAAACCATCAACGAGCTGTCCTTTCATTCATAGCATCTACACCGTACACTTCGCAAATATCGCGAGCAGCTTTATTCCCTCGATTGAACGCGAACAGAAGGAGGTGTCGAAAATGCTCACTTTCGTCTACTTGACATTCCATTTTGAAGGCTTGTAATCAAATAAAATAATATATGTAACGTAAAAGCAAACACAATATGTTGTAGAACAGAAAAAATTCTTTCGATTGACGTATAACCTTTACCATTTTGTTTTACTTTTAGTGCTCATTTTTAAATTGGAAAAAAAAACGGACACAACTGATGTTAACACCCAATATATTGTACATTTATGAAAACAATAATTGAAACACAGATAATAATAACATTATGTCAATTTTATCGCCAGATTATTTTATTAAGTTGATTATTTTATTGAGTTGATTATTTTAATATAACTTATCATCACACTTTTTGATGAGTCAACGACAAAGGGCTGCCTCTATTATGTTATATATAAAATGTCTTGGTTATTGCATATCTATAACTTGGCACTTCATGTTCTTCAAATACATAACTATTGTAAAAGCTTATTTGTAAAGTGTTGGGGGATGAATCTAACAACCCCAGAAACCTGAGATAAAACCAAAGAAAGGTTTATTCTTTAGTCATATTTTCGAATATCTTCGTCTTCTTCTTCAACTTTCTGTAGACTCAAGAGTCTGTTACTACAAGATTGTCTTCTTGTGATGCTGAGCTCCAGCTATCTCTTCATCGTTTCGGGGGTCTCGCTGGTGGACGCCGTCCATCCGGCACCCCATGCAGTTATGTATGAAATTCTTGTGGAATTCATTCTCTGTACATGTTGATACCAGTGTCGTCGATGCTGTCGTCCCCATCTGACCACATCTTGGACCTCACAGACCTCTCGGATTGTGGTATTCCTTACACGATCACGCAAAGTCTTCCCAGCAATAGCACGTGGAGTCGAATATCAGTTTCTTATAAAGTACCGAAAAAGGCGTATATACGATATTAGACGAAACGTGAAATAATTTCAATGGATTTCTATTGAATTGTTAATAAGGTGGAATGGTGTTTGGTTTTCTATATATAAATTTTATACTTACAGATTTTTTTTATTTTATTTAAAAGTGTGGCGGTCGCACACGCGGTCAATGACCGATGAAATGACCTTTGCATTCCTTAGCAATGCAAAACAAACAAGTACAAAGTCCGGTCATTCAACTCATAGCCGATGCGGAGCGCATTCCATACAAGAGCGAGAACGCACCACACCTGTCTCGCCAGTTCCGTAAATAAATTATCACCTACATACGACATTAATCGTTTTGCGGATGTAGAAACGAGATGGCGAGATATCTCGCTCGCATTCCCGCACACACGCGGGAATAGTATAAATACCTACGTTACCAATAAAATTCCTCTTTCCGCATTGCGATCGAAAACGTGTTTTATTTATCAACAAATCATTATCATCTCTCCCTCTAGGATACATATCCTAAAAAAGTTATTTAAGTCCCTCCTGCTTCCGACAGTCCTGACGTAAAGAATAAAATTTTAAAATAAACCGTTTTTGAGTTGACCCTTTTAAAAGTCGAAAGCATGATTTGATATAATGGAAACGGTTTATTATATTTCATAATAATTAAGTCATTATTCACGAAAATAACGTTGCGACATGATCATCCCCCTTAGAATAATCACGCGCAGGCCGGAATCTTCCTACGCACACAAGGCGGGGTGGAGTTAAGGGGGTGGGCCGGTTAGGGGAAGATATAACACCCTCCCCTCCCACACAACAGGCTACCCCACCCCAGAGAAAGTCCGCCCGTTGACCCCCTTTAAAGCCACTGGCGAGTATGATGCTTTTAAACTATAATGTTCTATGTTCATTTTTACAATATTAAAATTTATTTAAAAAAACTATTAACATGGCTAAACACTTTTTTTATTCGTATGATACCCCATGACACATGCAAATTGTTTAGTTGATGCGAGAATGTATAAAGAGTTTTGCAGATAGACAATCTTCTTCTTCTCATTGTCATGTCAGGTCCCCCTAACGTTGAATATCACTTGAGACTAGACATCTTTGTCCCCGGCAGCCCAACAAAGATCTCCAACGCCCCTTATGCCAGTCCAATCCCGTATATTGCGGAGCCAGTAGATTTGCCTCCTGCCAACACCTCTTCGGCCTTCTATTTTGTCTTGGATGATCAGGTGCAGTTATTTGTACTTTGCTCCTCTAAGTTCATGACCCAAGTAGGACACCTTTCGGATTTTAATATAAGTCAGCAACTCGCAAAATATTTTTTAAATGCATAATATTTTAAACAAAACTAAATTACAACAAAGATAAAAATCCTGTTAATTTTGAGAGGTATCGGTATTTATTGTTTTATAATTTTATTATAAATAGTACAACCTGGTGAGATAATTGACATGTAATATTGTGTGGTCGTCTATATCGACTTTCTGGGGTCGATTTGATTTTTTTAGGGGTCGATAGTTTCAATAAAAAAAATAGGGGTCGACGACAGCAAAAATATACCCCCTTACTACTGCTATTTGTTTGTTACTCCAAAATATATATGATTCTAATAGGTACCTAATTAAGAAGTAAAATAATTTAAAAAAAAACACTTCTTTCATAAAAACACATTACATACCAAACTTGTGAACGAAAATGTAAAATGCGTCATTAAAAGAGTTTATTTTTTTTTGCTTTAATTTTCGTCAGCGCAGATTTCAGCGATTCAATATTAAATGTTGCACAAGATAATGCCATAATCCGTAGTCCTTTTATCTTTTTCAAACCTTGATTAAAACAAGTGATTAAAATGAAAAGTTTGACATCTAGTGAAATATTTAATATCGAGTACTGTACAAACTTAATGATTTTAGTAAGTAAAGTAAATGACTAGGGGGTCGACGGCTTTAAAATATATTTTTAAAGTGGTCTGTGGCCGAAAAAAGTTTAGGAACTCTTGAACTAGACAAATAAATTTGTAGAAAAACTATTATAACTTGTTAATCTGAAACTGTTTTATAATTAGGGGTTGTTTTTAAACGTGTTCTTATTTTGGTGAATGAGACGTGGCTTAAATGAAATCTAACTTATTTACAAGATGAATAATTGCAGGAATATTTTTCGGGAATACAGCTGTTAAATACGCAAAGCTCTTCGTTTGTCCCAAAGAAAAGGTTTATGACGGTAAATTTTGTAGATATTTGTATACAATAGGTTTAACTTGTGTTAAATTATTGTCGCTGTAAATACAAAGGCAATATCTTTTTTCGTGGACTTCATAGAGATTTTTTTTGGACATATATATTCAAAGTTATTTTTTAACATATTTATTCATAGCCACTTTTTGGACATATTGTATATATTCATACATATTTGTTGGCTATATCTATTCGTAGTGGGACAAGACTGGAAAAGTCCAATAAATGCGACATTAACATAACATATATAATAGAATGCAGGATAGTGTGATTAACCCTTCCTTCCTTCCCTGTGATGTGTAACTAGTACACATTGCTTCTAAAAACTTTAATATCTCTATAAGTATAATAAATACTGGGTTTAGATTTTTAGGTATTCCTTTGTAATACATTTACGCGTTGAAAGAAAAAAATAATATTATTAATAATTAGCACTTATCGGCTACATCAGAGATATTTTGTGAAAATCGGGAATAATTTCACCAATACAATCAAACGTGTGCTAGTGTGTGATGTAGGTATATTCATTCTAAAAAACCAGTATGGGTGAGGAAGTGATGCTATTCTCGTCTCACTCTACTTCGGTATATGGGAACGCAAGAAATATAATCTCAGTTCGCTCGCTTCTCTCGCTTAGTAGCCAGTGGGCTTTCGTTCGAGGTGGTCGTTTCGCCCGTTTTGTGAACATCGTCCGATGTTTTTTTTTCATGTCTTCAGCAATTAAACCTCAATTATTATCACTTTTGATTTCAAATTTAAATAATTTAAGCGATTGGCTTTGAATTTTCTTATTTTTCCAATTTTAAATCGCTCATTTTTACATGTGTTTGAATACACAGCATTTTTATTGATGTGTTTTGAATACACAGCATCGGAACGGGCGTTTTTTTTTAGCACATGAAGGGAAAGGTTAAAGAAGAGTGTGAACGTACGAATGATGTGTTGAACAAAATGAAGAAAAGAACTGCGAGATGAATTGGGCGCGTGGAACAAAATAAACGAAGAAATAAACGTATAGTTGGATCAAGTGTAAAATGTCAGAAATCGTAAGAGTTGTACGAGAAGACGTATTGATGTATTGTTGAAGAAGAGTTAGATGTATATCACGTTAGGGAAGTCTACCAATGTATTATTTATGCCAACCCCGATAGCGAAATGGCGTGATTATATACATATGTCTCTTAGTTGTTATTTTTTGGATATATCTACGAGATGTAAATATTAAAGAATAAATAATTTTTTTAGCACTCACTACAAGTATAAATAAACATGGCGACTTTATACTTCAAAGCGGTTTCATCCAATCAACCAGCTTTTTTACAAAACTATTATTGCTATTCACAGCCGTCTCTTCAATGTAATAATTTAATGTCATTTTGACAAAATATAAATCTCAAGAAAAATAGGCATAAGGGTAGAAATTATATACTATAGAAGTAAGGAATGAGATATATTTGTAGTTTTTATAAAAATATTGACATCAATTCTGCATATGCAAAAAAATCAACCTGTATAAATGAGCATATAATGGTTAAATTCAGCTAAAAAATTAAGCTGTATAAATTAACATATCATGGTTAAATTCAGCTAAAAAATCAAGCTGTATAAATGAGCATATCATGGTTAAATTCAGCTAAAAAATAAAGCTGTATAAATGAGCATATCATGGTTAAATTCAGCTAAAAAATAAAGCTGTATAAATGAGCATATCATGGTTAAATTCAGTAAATAAAATAAAGTTGTATAAATGAGCATATCATGGTTAAATTCAGCTAAAAAATCAAGCTGTGTAAATGAGCATATCATGATTAAATTCAGCTAAAAAAAATGTTTTACACACTCTTAGAAAGCAGCTGAATGTTTCCTCTATTATGTCAGAATAGGTGAAAATATGAGTTGGAAATATATGAGAAAATATAATATTTTGTGTTTGAAATAACAAAAATCATAGAGTAACCCAATGAGTGTATATATATCAGCGTATAGATATACGTAGATTTCAAACCTTTCAAATGGATATTTAGTAGTTTAATTTCTTATTAAAAAGACAATGTTATAAAGTGGGATATTTACGCAATTATCTTATGGCCAACGTTCCCTCTAAGGTGTGCGCGTGTGCGGCCGCACATCTGTTAAAAATCGTCCGCACACACGTTTCCATCTTCCGCACACATCTCAAAGAAAGGAACTTGTAACCATATTTTGTTTTGCGCAATTATATCATTTCTTTGCTATTTTATGATGGGTTCTCAGGTTCCTTTCTTTGAGATGTGTGCGGAACATGGAAACACCATATCATGTTACGTATTTCGAATAAAGACTTCATGAATTATCCCTTGTTCAAAGGTCTTCGTGTTATTTTATTGGTGTTTTAATTTTTTAATTTCTTTTTTTCTTGCACGTTGCAAGTTGTTGGGCCGCACACACAATGAAAAAAATAGGGGAACGTTGCTTATGGCAGGTAATTTTTTTAAAGAACATTGCCAAAAAATAATAATTATTAATAATGATTATTTATAAATAATACCAAGAATTAAAATCCTATTATCAGTATTCATCTCATGCACAGTTCAATCATTTCAGCAATAAAAATATTACTAATAATATAAAATATATGGAAAAAATAACTCATTCCACAGTTAATTGAGCTTAACTTGGACAGTGCCAAACTGAATATTTAATATGTGGGTTGAGTTCTTTTAGCATATTTATATTATATCCATTTTCAAACATTGTATTTAGCCAATTTAACCATTGTATACAATGCGTATACAATGGTTAAATTCAGTTTTAAAAAATATTTGACACGTAAACTAGCTAAATGTTTCTTAAATTAACTCAAATTAAGAAAAGAAGTGTGTGTTGGGTGTTTTTAATATATTTATTTCTAATTATCGTTGATAAATATACGTTTTTGTTTATAGATTTATTAAAAAATAGAAATAAGAAATTAAATTTAAATTTTGGACATGGTACAAATGTACAAGTAAAGTAAGCGAGTGGTAAGGGATGCTTGCGAGGGTTGATAAGGGAGACAGCGATGTAGTGAATTCTGCGGAGGGTAGGTAACTTGTGTACTCTCTCCGTGTAACTACGCGCATGCATGCGGACATGTATAGGCCGGACTTTGTACGGACACCTATTCTGCCAAGACTCGATAGGAGGGGTGGAATTACTTCGAGGAATATTTCCTTCGAATATCTGTGAATTTATACGAAAAAGATTCAACCCACAATTTATAAAGTTATAGATTATATGAGAAATATCCATTATAAAAATATTCGCTGAAATTTTTCATGAATAACAATGTATTCTCACAAAAATTATCTTAATCTCATCAAATAGCCTTTGAGGATATATCCATTTAAGTATGTTGTTTCAAAACTTTCTGAATAACTGTGTACTTATACAAAAATTATCTTTACCTCATCAAATAGCCTTTGAGGATATATCAATTTAAGAATGTTGTTTCAAAACTTTCTGAATAACTGTGTACTTATACAAAAATTATCTTAACCTCATCAAATAGCCTTTGAGGATATATCCATTTAAGAATGTTGTTTCAAAACTTTCTGAATAACTGTGTACTTATACAAAAATTATCTTAACCTCATCAAATAGCCTTTGAGGATATATCCATTTAAGAATGTTGTTTCAAAACTTTCTGAATAACTGTGTACTTATACAAAAATTATCTTAACCTCATCAAATAGCCTTTGAGGATATATCCATTTAAGAATGTTGTTTCAAAACTTTCTGAATAACTGTGTACTTATACAAAAATTATCTTAACCTCATCAAATAGCCTTTGAGGATATATCCATTTAAGAATGTTGTTTCAAAACTTTCTGAATAACTGTGTACTTATACAAAAATTATCTTAACCTCATCAAATAGCCTTTGAGGATATATCCATTTAAGAATGTTGTTTCAAAACTTTCTGAATAACTGTGTACTTATACAAAAATTATCTTAACCTCATCAAATAGCCTTTGAGGATATATCCATTTAAGAATGTTGTTTCAAAACTTTCTGAATAACTGTGTACTTATACAAAAATTATCTTAACCTCATCAAATAGCCTTTGAGGATATATCCATTTAAGAATGTTGTTTCAAAACTTTCTGAATAACTGTGTACTTATACAAAAATTATCTTAACCTCATCAAATAGCCTTTGAGGATATATCCATTTAAGAATGTTGTTTCAAAACTTTCTGAATAACTGTGTACTTATACAAAAATTATCTTAACCTCATCAAATAGCCTTTGAGGATATATCCATTTAAGAATGTTGTTTCAAAACTTTCTGAATAACTGTTGTACTTATACAAAAATTATCTTAACCTCATCAAATAGCCTTTGAGGATATATCATTTAAGAATGTTGTTTCAAAACTTTCTGAATAACTGTTGTACTTATACAAAAATTATCTTAACCTCATCAAATAGCCTTTGAGGATATATCCATTTAAGAATGTTGTTTCAAAACTTTCTGAATAACTGTGTACTTATACAAAAATTATCTTAACCTCATCAAATAGCCTTTGAGGATATATCCATTTAAGAATGTTGTTTCAAAACTTTCTGAATAACTGTGTACTTATACAAAAATTATCTTAACCTCATCAAATAGCCTTTGAGGATATATCCATTTAAGAATGTTGTTTCAAAACTTTCTGAATAACTGTGTACTTATACAAAAATTATCTTAACCTCATCAAATAGCCTTTGAGGATATATCCATTTAAGAATGTTGTTTCAAAACTTTCTGAATAACTGTTGTACTTATACAAAAATTATCTTAACCTCATCAAATAGCCTTTGAGGATATATCCATTTAAGAATGTTGTTTCAAAACTTTCTGAATAACTGTGTACTTATACAAAAATTATCTTAACCTCATCAAATAGCCTTTGAGGATATATCCATTTAAGAATGTTGTTTCAAAACTTTCTGAATAACTGTGTACTTATACAAAAATTATCTTAACCTCATCAAATAGCCTTTGAGGATATATCCATTTAAGAATGTTGTTTCAAAACTTTCTGAATAACTGTGTACTTATACAAAAATTATCTTAACCTCATCAAATAGCCTTTGAGGATATATCCATTTAAGAATGTTGTTTCAAAACTTTCTGAATAACTGTGTACTTATACAAAAATTATCTTAACCTCATCAAATAGCCTTTGAGGATATATCCATTTAAGAATGTTGTTTCAAAACTTTCTGAATAACTGTGTACTTATACAAAAATTATCTTAACCTCATCAAATAGCCTTTGAGGATATATCCATTTAAGAATGTTGTTTCAAAACTTTCTGAATAACTGTGTACTTATACAAAAATTATCTTAACCTCATCAAATAGCCTTTGAGGATATATCCATTTAAGAATGTTGTTTCAAAACTTTCTGAATAACTGTGTACTTATACAAAAATTATCTTAACCTCATCAAATAGCCTTTGAGGATATATCCATTTAAGAATGTTGTTTCAAAACTTTCTGAATAACTGTGTACTTATACAAAAATTATCTTAACCTCATCAAATAGCCTTTGAGGATATATCCATTTAAGAATGTTGTTTCAAAACTTTCTGAATAACTGTGTACTTATACAAAAATTATCTTAACCTCATCAAATAGCCTTTGAGGATATATCCATTTAAGAATGTTGTTTCAAAACTTTCTGAATAACTGTGTACTTATACAAAAATTATCTTAACCTCATCAAATAGCCTTTGAGGATATATCCATTTAAGAATGTTGTTTCAAAACTTTCTGAATAACTGTGTACTTATACAAAAATTATCTTAACCTCATCAAATAGCCTTTGAGGATATATCCATTTAAGAATGTTGTTCAAAACTTTCTGAATAACTGTGTACTTATACAAAAATTATCTTAACCTCATCAAATAGCCTTTGAGGATATATCCATTTAAGAATGTTGTTTCAAAACTTTCTGAATAACTGTGTACTTATACAAAAATTATCTTAACCTCATCAAATAGCCTTTGAGGATATATCCATTTAAGAATGTTGTTTCAAAACTTTCTGAATAACTGTGTACTTATACAAAAATTATCTTAACCTCATCAAATAGCCTTTGAGGATATATCCATTTAAGAATGTTGTTTCAAAACTTTCTGAATAACTGTGTACTTATACAAAAATTATCTTAACCTCATCAAATAGCCTTTGAGGATATATCCATTTAAGAATGTTGTTTCAAAACTTTCTGAATAACTGTGTACTTATACAAAAATTATCTTAACCTCATCAAATAGCCTTTGAGGATATATCCATTTAAGAATGTTGTTTCAAAACTTTCTGAATAACTGTGTACTTATACAAAAATTATCTTAACCTCATCAAATAGCCTTTGAGGATATATCCATTTAAGAATGTTGTTTCAAAACTTTCTGAATAACTGTGTACTTATACAAAAATTATCTTAACCTCATCAAATAGCCTTTGAGGATATATCCATTTAAGAATGTTGTTTCAAAACTTTCTGAATAACTGTGTACTTATACAAAAATTATCTTAACCTCATCAAATAGCCTTTGAGGATATATCCATTTAAGAATGTTGTTTCAAAACTTTCTGAATAACTGTGTACTTATACAAAAATTATCTTAACCTCATCAAATAGCCTTTGAGGATATATCCATTTAAGAATGTTGTTTCAAAACTTTCTGAATAACTGTGTACTTATACAAAAATTATCTTAACCTCATCAAATAGCCTTTGAGGATATATCCATTTAAGAATGTTGTTTCAAAACTTTCTGAATAACTGTGTACTTATACAAAAATTATCTTAACCTCATCAAATAGCCTTTGAGGATATATCCATTTAAGAATGTTGTTTCAAAACTTTCTGAATAACTGTGTACTTATACAAAAATTATCTTAACCTCATCAAATAGCCTTTGAGGATATATCCATTTAAGAATGTTGTTTCAAAACTTTCTGAATAACTGTGTACTTATACAAAAATTATCTTAACCTCATCAAATAGCCTTTGAGGATATATCCATTTAAGAATGTTGTTTCAAAACTTTCTGAATAACTGTGTACTTATACAAAAATTATCTTAACCTCATCAAATAGCCTTTGAGGATATATCCATTTAAGAATGTTGTTTCAAAACTTTCTGAATAACTGTGTACTTATACAAAAATTATCTTAACCTCATCAAATAGCCTTTGAGGATATATCCATTTAAGAATGTTGTTTCAAAACTTTCTGAATAACTGTGTACTTATACAAAAATTATCTTAACCTCATCAAATAGCCTTTGAGGATATATCCATTTAAGAATGTTGTTTCAAAACTTTCTGAATAACTGTGTACTTATACAAAAATTATCTTAACCTCATCAAATAGCCTTTGAGGATATATCCATTTAAGAATGTTGTTTCAAAACTTTCTGAATAACTGTGTACTTATACAAAAATTATCTTAACCTCATCAAATAGCCTTTGAGGATATATCCATTTAAGAATGTTGTTTCAAAACTTTCTGAATAACTGTGTACTTATACAAAAATTATCTTAACCTCATCAAATAGCCTTTGAGGATATATCCATTTAAGAATGTTGTTTCAAAACTTTCTGAATAACTGTGTACTTATACAAAAATTATCTTAACCTCATCAAATAGCCTTTGAGGATATATCCATTTAAGAATGTTGTTTCAAAACTTTCTGAATAACTGTGTACTTATACAAAAATTATCTTAACCTCATCAAATAGCCTTTGAGGATATATCCATTTAAGAATGTTGTTTCAAAACTTTCTGAATAACTGTGTACTTATACAAAAATTATCTTAACCTCATCAAATAGCCTTTGAGGATATATCCATTTAAGAATGTTGTTTCAAAACTTTCTGAATAACTGTGTACTTATACAAAAATTATCTTAACCTCATCAAATAGCCTTTGAGGATATATCCATTTAAGAATGTTGTTTCAAAACTTTCTGAATAACTGTGTACTTATACAAAAATTATCTTAACCTCATCAAATAGCCTTTGAGGATATATCCATTTAAGAATGTTGTTTCAAAACTTTCTGAATAACTGTGTACTTATACAAAAATTATCTTAACCTCATCAAATAGCCTTTGAGGATATATCCATTTAAGAATGTTGTTTCAAAACTTTCTGAATAACTGTGTACTTATACAAAAATTATCTTAACCTCATCAAATAGCCTTTGAGGATATATCCATTTAAGAATGTTGTTTCAAAACTTTCTGAATAACTGTGTACTTATACAAAAATTATCTTAACCTCATCAAATAGCCTTTGAGGATATATCCATTTAAGAATGTTGTTTCAAAACTTTCTGAATAACTGTGTACTTATACAAAAATTATCTTAACCTCATCAAATAGCCTTTGAGGATATATCCATTTAAGAATGTTGTTTCAAAACTTTCTGAATAACTGTGTACTTATACAAAAATTATCTTAACCTCATCAAATAGCCTTTGAGGATATATCCATTTAAGAATGTTGTTTCAAAACTTTCTGAATAACTGTGTACTTATACAAAAATTATCTTAACCTCATCAAATAGCCTTTGAGGATATATCCATTTAAGAATGTTGTTTCAAAACTTTCTGAATAACTGTGTACTTATACAAAAATTATCTTAACCTCATCAAATAGCCTTTGAGGATATATCCATTTAAGAATGTTGTTTCAAAACTTTCTGAATAACTGTGTACTTATACAAAAATTATCTTAACCTCATCAAATAGCCTTTGAGGATATATCCATTTAAGAATGTTGTTTCAAAACTTTCTGAATAACTGTGTACTTATACAAAAATTATCTTAACCTCATCAAATAGCCTTTGAGGATATATCCATTTAAGAATGTTGTTTCAAAACTTTCTGAATAACTGTGTACTTATACAAAAATTATCTTAACCTCATCAAATAGCCTTTGAGGATATATCCATTTAAGAATGTTGTTTCAAACTTTCTGAATAACTGTGTACTTATACAAAAATTATCTTAACCTCATCAAATAGCCTTTGAGGATATATCCATTTAAGAATGTTGTTTCAAAACTTTCTGAATAACTGTGTACTTATACAAAAATTATCTTAACCTCATCAAATAGCCTTTGAGGATATATCCATTTAAGAATGTTGTTTCAAAACTTTCTGAATAACTGTGTACTTATACAAAAATTATCTTAACCTCATCAAATAGC
The DNA here is from genome assembly GCA_949825065.1 of Odontocerum albicorne. Taxonomy (NCBI): domain Eukaryota; kingdom Metazoa; phylum Arthropoda; class Insecta; order Trichoptera; family Odontoceridae; genus Odontocerum; species Odontocerum albicorne. Next base: position 2,446,099 of record OX463843.1, read on the forward strand.
CTTTGAGGATATATCCATTTAAGAATGTTGTTTCAAAACTTTCTGAATAACTGTGTACTTATACAAAAATTATCTTAACCTCATCAAATAGCCTTTGAGGATATATCCATTTAAGAATGTTGTTTCAAAACTTTCTGAATAACTGTGTACTTATACAAAAATTATCTTAACCTCATCAAATAGCCTTTGAGGATATATCCATTTAAGAATGTTGTTTCAAAACTTTCTGAATAACTGTGTACTTATACAAAAATTATCTTAACCTCATCAAATAGCCTTTGAGGATATATCCATTTAAGAATGTTGTTTCAAAACTTTCTGAATAACTGTGTACTTATACAAAAATTATCTTAACCTCATCAAATAGCCTTTGAGGATATATCCATTTAAGAATGTTGTTTCAAAACTTTCTGAATAACTGTGTACTTATACAAAAATTATCTTAACCTCATCAAATAGCCTTTGAGGATATATCCATTTAAGAATGTTGTTTCAAAACTTTCTGAATAACTGTGTACTTAGTACAAAAATTATCTTAACCTCATCAAATAGCCTTTGAGGATATATCCATTTAAGAATGTTGTTTCAAAACTTTCTGAATAACTGTGTACTTATACAAAAATTATCTTAACCTCATCAAATAGCCTTTGAGGATATATCCATTTAAGAATGTTGTTTCAAAACTTTCTGAATAACTGTGTACTTATACAAAAATTATCTTAACCTCATCAAATAGCCTTTGAGGATATATCCATTTAAGAATGTTGTTTCAAAACTTTCTGAATAACTGTGTACTTATACAAAAATTATCTTAACCTCATCAAATAGCCTTTGAGGATATATCCATTTAAGAATGTTGTTTCAAAACTTTCTGAATAACTGTGTACTTATACAAAAATTATCTTAACCTCATCAAATAGCCTTTGAGGATATATCCATTTAAGAATGTTGTTTCAAAACTTTCTGAATAACTGTGTACTTATACAAAAATTATCTTAACCTCATCAAATAGCCTTTGAGGATATATCCATTTAAGAATGTTGTTTCAAAACTTTCTGAATAACTGTGTACTTATACAAAAATTATCTTAACCTCATCAAATAGCCTTTGAGGATATATCCATTTAAGAATGTTGTTTCAAAACTTTCTGAATAACTGTGTACTTATACAAAAATTATCTTAACCTCATCAAATAGCCTTTGAGGATATATCCATTTAAGAATGTTGTTTCAAAACTTTCTGAATAACTGTGTACTTATACAAAAATTATCTTAACCTCATCAAATAGCCTTTGAGGATATATCCATTTAAGAATGTTGTTTCAAAACTTTCTGAATAACTGTGTACTTATACAAAAATTATCTTAACCTCATCAAATAGCCTTTGAGGATATATCCATTTAAGAATGTTGTTTCAAAACTTTCTGAATAACTGTGTACTTATACAAAAATTATCTTAACCTCATCAAATAGCCTTTGAGGATATATCCATTTAAGAATGTTGTTTCAAAACTTTCTGAATAACTGTGTACTTATACAAAAATTATCTTAACCTCATCAAATAGCCTTTGAGGATATATCCATTTAAGAATGTTGTTTCAAAACTTTCTGAATAACTGTGTACTTATACAAAAATTATCTTAACCTCATCAAATAGCCTTTGAGGATATATCCATTTAAGAATGTTGTTTCAAAACTTTCTGAATAACTGTGTAACTTATACAAAAATTATCTTAACCTCATCAAATAGCCTTTGAGGATATATCATTTAAGAATGTTGTTTCAAAACTTTCTGAATAACTGTGTACTTATACAAAAATTATCTTAACCTCATCAAATAGCCTTTGAGGATATATCCATTTAAGAATGTTGTTTCAAAACTTTCTGAATAACTGTGTACTTATACAAAAATTATCTTAACCTCATCAAATAGCCTTTGAGGATATATCCATTTAAGAAT
>OX463843.1:2448257-2556170 GCA_949825065.1 Odontocerum albicorne
TATATGTGAATATTTTAGGTTTTCAGTTAATTCGCGGACTGTTGGATTAACGTTAATGTTGGATTCTGACATCAGATCTACCAGGAGATCCATCAGCAGTTTCCTTACAGTATTTTTATTATTTAGTTTTTGGCCTGGATAACTCTTTAGTAATACTGATCTCTGTTTTGGATATACAGGAGACGGTATCTATTTTTATTGGTATTTTGTGGGTTTATGACCACCTTTGAAGGCTGAGTTAAGTGCTCACTTTATGCCTAGGCAACATTCCTCATTATACCATAGATTCATCTCTAAACATTCTTTAAGTAATTTTCTTCATAGTGCAGACAAGATGTATTTTTAGTCTTTATGCCATCTGTTGACGAATAATGGTAAGATTTTAAAAAGCTTTTTTTTTTAATTATTTGAATAACGATGGATAATTGACCTTCCTTGGTCTAGTTTAAATTTTTAATTAAATTTGATTCAACAAATGTCCAGAATTAATGCTAAAACTCTAGAAATATAAAAACTTTGTTATTCTACTCATTACATTAATTCTCGCGACACTTTCATGTCGCGGGGATTAATGTAATTAGTTTCAACTTCCCTATTTGTTATGAGAGATGCATACTAAAGTTTGACTTAACAATTAATTTAGAAACATTTAATACACATATAGCCAAAATAAAAATAGAATTGAAATTTATGTCCAAATAATAAAAGAGGTTTCACAACTCTTAAAAAGTAGCAGGGCAATACACTATACACTTACGATGAAACTCAAGTTGGACCTAAGCATTACACACGTAACAATCTAGCATTGTTCTACCTGAAGAAAACGTCGGGATAGGAGACAGAAACTCGCGTAGTGGAGACAAATGTAATTGGTATAATAACTAAGTAATTTATTAAAAAATAGTTTTAAATAATTTTAATAGATGATGTCAAAAGTTTTGCAAAACAAGTTTTATAGTAATTGAATAATCAGTGTTTAATAAAATACAATTATTAATTTTTTCCGAAAAAAAATTTTTTTTTTAATTATTTGGTATAAACCTTGCTCTTTTAGTTTTAATATTTCTTGAAAATATATTGTTTAGAAGGAAATTCAAACTTAAACGTTATTTTATATTACGGGAAAAACAAAAAAGACAAAATATTTTTTAATTCGTTGTATCATAATTGGATGGTTATTTTGATTTATTAATATTTGATATATTTTTAATCAAAAAATACAAAAAAAAAATTACGAAAGTTTAATGCCGATTATTTTACAAATAAACATTTTTTTCTTAAATACCCACCCAATAACAAAATTCGATAATAACTAGTAAAAAATTATATCGAATTTAAAAAATATTAAAAAAAGTAGGTTTTTTAAAATTGATCTCTGTATGCGCGTCAATTTGCTAAAATCACAATGTATTTGTTTTGAGAAATCCAAATTAGGTTTGTGTATATTCATAGATCTGGTTGGTTGGAAGAGATTGCCGCCTGGCAATAAGCCCGCCAGATTGTATTGCAATAAAAGTGTAATAAAATATATTAATAGCTTTATACTGACTTGAACAATTTCTCCGAAAAATGGGCATTTTACTAACAAGATCATTTTCGCAATATTGTCTTCGTGCAAAAACTAACAAAAATAGGTATTCATTATTTGAACTAAGTATTGTTTTATGTAAGCTCGATATACCATATTATGTTACTTGGTTTCACACAAATTTTCAAAAAAGATCAAATCAGCCTTTGTGAGAATCTACGAGTACAGAAAATGCAAGGACATCCCAGAAAGAAAGATCTTATGTAAGTATATAACTTTTCCTTTTTCCATAGTCATAAAATATTAACGAATTACAGTTAACTTTAACTTGTTCGAATTAATCGAACAAGTTAAAGTTAACTGGCAGCTATCGGTGATTCTGGAACAAGAACGTATTAAAAGTCTGCTCATTGCCACTAACCAGATTCTGTGATTGCAATAAACTGCATTTTCAATAAAAGTAAAATTTATTTATTTATTTTTTCAAAACAGGCTTAGCCCAATTACTTTGAAAAATACAAGACATTAAAAAAGAAGAAAAATTACATAGAATTTTTTTTTTAATTATATAAAATAAAAAATAATGCATATGCACATAAACGAGTATATACATATGATACATATATATTCAGTCACTTAAGAATGTTAATGAGTGCTTTCTAACGCGCTCAATCTAAGAAGAAAATTAACTTTTGCGTTTGGTAATGTGATATGAAATATGTCAATATCCGAAGCAGTCCGTTCAGAAGAGTGAAGGCCTTTCAAACAGGCATAGCGGCTGGAAGACCCGTTCTTGCGCATGTTATTGAGAACATATCTTGCCGGCGCAGTCTAGTGTAATTGTTAGGAACATTTAACGCTAATCTTTGTAGTAATGCTGGACAGCTCACAACTCCTCGAACGAGTTTGACAACATATACCAGGAGACGCAGATCTCTTCTTACGCTCAAGGAGTTATACCCGAGCATGCCCAGCAGAAACTGAGTAGGATAAAGCCATGGATAGACACCGAACTCTCTCATATAGAGATATCGTAGAATTTTTTTTTGTACTTTCTCCACCATGAGCGAATTCTGCGAAGTTACTGTGTCTAAATACAACACAGTAACTTCATTTCAAACAATTAAATAGAAAAGGTTTACCTACACGAAGATACACGAAAATCTCTGTTAATTTTTATTCAGTTAAAGTTAGAATGATTTTTTTTTCGTATCGTCTTAAGAGAAGGAATTACTTGATACTGGTATTTAGTGCAAGATTTCTTACAGCGATACTTTGGTATTATTTACTGACACTTAAAGCTATAATGCAATTTAAGAAAATAATTCAATTTATAAAAAGATTTTCTGCGAAATATGTAAAGAAGAGCTCTGAGATGGGTGAACTTCGTATTATAGAAGGTGAGGCACTAAGATTTGCGATAAAAATATTACAGGGTTAAATTGTATTGTGTTAAAACGAAAGCTTAGCTGAGGAATGTTTGGGAAAAATGTACTTATGTGCATTTTTAGTCTTAGAAAAAGCTAATGATTATGAAAAGAAGAGAGAAAAGGTGAAAAGTATTGAATGAGTATGGAGGTAAAGGTAAATTAAGGAGGTGTTCTTTTCCAGATTTTAGAAAAAATCGATTTTTATTGTTTTTTGCAAATTCTTAAAGTTTAGACCATGGGTGGCCAACCTTTGCAGCAGCCGGGCCAGATTATAGAAATGAGATTTCCTACCGGGCCATACAACAAAATTTATTTTATTGTTCAAAGCAAACAAGAAATATATTGTTTTTTTTAAGAAGATATAACAAAAATGAGAATCAAACATATTTATTAGAATAGAGTTAGGCAATACAAAAAATAATAATAAAAAACAAACAAAATGTAATAAATTTTAGTGAGACGTTTGATTTTGTTGAAATCAGCTTAACGTTGTGATTGTTTGTTAACACAAATATACCATAGAAGAAATTGTCACGATAGTTGAATCAATGTACTGAGTTACTTCCATATATGGGATATGATACGAACTACGCACGATAGAATGTTCTTTTGGTGGTTTTATGTACACTAAAAGAAAAAAATGTGTGCATATGCTCCGCGGGCCACAAGTAGACACCCAGCGGGCCGCACGCTGCCCGCGGGTTGGCCATCCTTGGTTTAGACCTTTAAAAATATGTTATGTTCTAAAAAAAAAAAAAATTTAAAATTCTCAATATTTACGAAGTTATAGCTATAAATTAAGCAGCAATTACGCCGCACCGGAATGACCCAGACAATAATCTCAAAACTTTACAAAGACTCTCTACAAAGCCGAAGTTAGGCGATTATGGCCGACAGTCTCTTTCTTGAGCCCGATGTGTATTACTTACCGCCGGGTAGAAAGCGCGGAAGAGGAAAAACCAAGGAATGCATTCTTGTATCAAGTGAATGATATAAGAAAAAAATATAGAAAGAGAAATTGTACAGGAAGGCCTAGGTATGGATGTAGAGGGTTCTAAGGATGTGTGCTGTAATAGGAAAGACTGGCGCTCTGTCATCTCAGCCTACTCCGACAGGGAAATGACGTGATGATAAGTACATATGTTGTAAGTCACAAAAATTTAAACATATTTCATTGTAAAATAAAGCCAGATAAGCTGAGACAACGTTTGCGGTTTTCAAATATTATATTTAATTGAGTAACTTGATATAATATTGATACTTAAATACAAATATTTCTGCATTGGTTCAATACTTGTATAAATATGTGTCTTTTGAGCTTCTAAAGCAGTAATTTTTAGTCACTTATATTATGATCTAGCCAAAGAATGTCATAGTTACCAAATGTTTGAAAACGATCCATAAAAAAATATTATGAATTAAATTCAGGAAAATATAAACGAAATAGTTGCCAAATAAAAGAAAGTTCATGATAATGTATACATGTGTAAAATAAGCAAAATATACATTTATGACAGTAAAACAAGGAATGGAGATCTTTTTTCTCTGTTTACCCTAACAGAAACTTATATAGTTCTTTAATTGTTTCTATTTAAGCAAGTGATTCGTTGCACTCTAGCAAACTTACCAGCCACCCAGCTGTATTCAATCTGATAGCACATCGAAGTGAGACAATTGGAGCACACCTTTTTATAAGAATAGATATGAGCGAAGTCACAGGTATCTTTATACGCCCGAATACTAGGCAGGAAAAATGGTTGTGCAATTCCAGGGTAATAGCACAGCACGGGATTCAAACCGGTGACCTTCCGTACGAAAATTTAGTGAAATACTGTGCGGTTATGCCCCTATCAAATTTTATTTGAAAGTAGACAGATAAAAAACTCTTTACTTGAACCTTTAATTAAAAAAATCAAAACACTTTGTTTATTATGTGGAAATAATTATTTCACTAAAAAGTTATGAAATTTTGAAACAATTTTGTTGATAAATACAAATCTATTAGGGTCACTTTGCTACCGTTTCCCGAAAACCCATTCCGTTTCCGTAGTTGAGGGTGCAAAGAGAGTTAACAAGTTGTTTGGAAGTATATGCGTATAAGGGATGTAAGACAATTTTTTGTGGAACTAGAACCACTCTATTATGTTTATTTTAATTTTTTAGATTAATAAAGCTCATAATGGAGTCTTAGTACCCAAATGAAGATATACAAACAAAACTTTAAAGTGACGAAAGAAAGAAAAAAGTGCAATAAATAAAAGAGTTGCGAAGAATGTTTTGACGAACAATCTATAATATGATAAGTAAGTATTAAAATGTCAAGAAATAAACTAAACTAAAAAAAAATGCAATGTTTAACACTTGCTTTACTGTGCTAAACAATTCCGCCAGCCACTGTGCTGGACGCTAAGCATCCAGTGAAAAATGTATGTTTTAAATTAAAATTATGCAAAATCTGCTAGGTTATCTTTTGTAATTAGCTATAAAATTATTTTATTATGGTCACTCACTATAAGTGTTAAGATGAAGAAAGAATGATTATTCGGACATGTTGAAGAATGAATAATTAAAGATTAACAAAAATAATCCCATCGAGTATAATACAATGTACGAGAAGTTTGAGAAGACTTGAGAAAAACGTGACACAACCAAATAATCTAATTATGGTAAAAGTGAAAAGTCTTAATAAAAGGAAAGCATACATGACGAGGCGAATGGATGAAAATTAGATGTCTAAATGTAATTAAGTGAAGATCTGTTCTATCTGCCTACATTTGAAGTGCATGGCCGCGCGGTAACGCACTGAACTTCCTTACGGAAGGTAGCCAGTTCGAATACCGCATTGTGCTACTCTCCTCGAATGACACAAGCATTTTTTCCACCTAGTAGTCGGGGTATAAGGCTACCGAAGACAGTCATATACATTAAAAAAAAAAAAAACACATACGTGAGACTCTCGCGCTGTAGAAGTGAAACTTCTTAGCTCCTAGGAAAAGTTGATTTTATGCATTGCTTTTTTTCCATTTATTAACGATTTTTTTTAGGATTAGGAAATAGCTATGTGGAATTTAATTCAAGAAAATCTCTCTTAATTAAATAAAAAAATATTATTTTTAAAATTTTTAATAATAAATTATAAATATTTTAATAGTAATATAATACACTTAATAATATTAAATTTATATTTTTTCAAATTAGTAATTTATTATAATATTTTTATGTTATTATTAATTATTTTTAAATAATTATTCATTTATTATTATTTTATTTTTATCATTTTATTAATTAATTATTATATAATAATAATATAATTATCAATATTATAATATCATACGTTATTATAATTTTATATTAAATAAATATTAAATTAAATAATTGAATATTAAATAAAATGTATAATTATTAAATATATTAATATAAAAATAATACGTAACAAAATAAATTATTTTTTTAAATTTCATTAAATAATAATATTTTTTATAAAAAATAATGATATTAATAATAATATAATACACTTAATATTATTAATTATTATTAATAATAAATCATTATTAATAATAAATAATTATTAATAATAATTCATTAATAAATAAAATGTTTAATAATAATAAATAATAATATAATACACCGTTTCACTTTTCGTGACGTTCAGGCCAATTTGCCCTACCGCGTCTATAGAAGTTTCATTTCAAAAATTAAAAAAATATGCCTGTATGGTCTGATCGTCTCATTCCACGATGTGCAATGAGATCTAGTACAACGTTGTGGCCAGTGAGTTTTCTGATGTGCAACTGATCCCACACTTATATAAATAAGCTCCGCGCCGCAGTTTCGCTTTCCCATTTAATTGGCGGTGACCCTCGAGGGGACCCTCGACTACGAGACCCAGCAACGAATATACTCCAGTAGGGACATAGTGTGATGATAACAACGTAATGATCATCGGCATTTGAGGTTATTTTCGTCTATTAACCTGTTCACCGCGTTAAAAATCAAATTCCACGAATCCTGTGCGCGGCACAATTTCAGCGTTTTTTAATTTCTAAGTTTAAACACATATTTTGTTTAGAACCACTGATGTTTGATTACAACACCAAGTAAACATGACACTTAAGTAATTTTCTGATAATAAATAATAGTCATTACTCTTAAGGAGACTCATTAAATAAAGGAGATAAACTTAACATTACGTAAAATAAACAAAGGAATGCTACGATCAAATCAATGCTTCATGACACTCACCCGATCAAATGCATATAGCGCTAGTAATGTTTATTTACGTAAGAGAGACTTAGTAATGTTTATTTACGTAAGAGAGACTCATCGCAGGACTCGATCCGCGCGACAGGTCGTTAATGCTGGAAATATTGAGAAACCAAAAAAATTCGGCGCTCTGTTTATTCGACAATATCTCATAAACTAATATATTATTTGACAAGGTTTTCAGAGATGTCGCTAGAATAAAGATTATTTTAAATTTTAGTTAAATTTTTATTCCGGTTTTGTGTCATTTTTTTTAAGTATTTGTGATTTGAAACTTGGATTGTCGTCAGATCACAGGCGTTTGTGCTCCCCGCGGGGAAAGAGTTAAGAGCATATTTAATCATATAAAGATAACATGAAATCAATTATCGAACTTCAATTATTACCACTTTTGACTTCAAATTTAATTAATGTAAGCGATTATCTACGAATATTCCTTTTTTTCCGATTTTAAATCCCTCATTTTTTCATATGATGTGTATTGAATTCACAGTACCGGAACGTACGGATTTTTTTAGCACAGAAAGGGAAAGGTTAATATCGCAAAATTAATGAAATATGTTTTGAATCCTTTTTACTGGCTGGTAGAAAGTAATATGGCACATAATCAATAGGTTTGCCAACGTGTAAAAACAGAATGATGAGAGGTTTACAAAAATACATATATAGTATAGCCCATGAAAGGCTGAACCATGTACATCGCTGTACTATGCACACTGCTATCGTCACCCTGGCAGTGTGCACAGTGGCGTCATCCTGTTGGAACCATACTTCCTGTTTATCTTCGACCGCTGGGCGTAAAAAAATTCAAGTATTGTCGTATACAGAGTCCCGTTGATTCTTTTTGGCTGACCTTCCTCATTTTCAAAGAAGTAGGGGGTGACAACTCTTTCAGTCATAGCACCGCACCAAACAGTGCATTTTTAGAGATGCAATTGATGCTTAGGTAATTTTCTAGGATTCTCACTACCCCAAAATCTGCAGTTTTGTTTGTTGATGCACCCGTTAAAATGAAAATGGGCCTCGTCACTCATTATCAAGGTACTCAAAAAGTTGTTATCTCTGGCTAGGTATTGAAATCGAATGGCGTACTGCAAGCACTGCTGAGTATCTTGGGGTAGTAAAACTTTATAAACTGTTAAAAAAAGAAAAAAATAGTTAAAATGAACAAGTTATGAGTTTTTTAAACCCTTCAGTATTTTAGTGGCCACCCATTGCAAGTGGTGTAGAAAAAATGTAACTGCAAAAAAACTTGGCACGACCAAATGTGTCAAAATTTAAAAGAGTAAAAAGTTTGAATAAAAACAGGGTGTACATTACGAGATATACATCAAATAAATTGGAGATCTTTTTTCTCTGTTTACCCTAAAACATAAACATTACCAGAACATGCAATTATTCAATACATTGAAAATTATAAATTCAATCTAAGAATTTTATGGAAAGATGTTGAAAATTAAATCATTTTGTCTTGAGAAAATATTCACTACAGAGTTAAATGATTTTTTAATAGGGCAAACTTATTGCCATGTGGAAATCTCTTCCAACCAACCGGTTTTTTTTAAATGGGCCTTAAGAGAAAACTAGACAGGAATTCCATTTTTTTTCAAATCTGGGATCCATCGGGAATCGAACCCGCTTTCTCCGGATCGGCAGACAAGCGTCTTACCCCCAGGCTACGGAGATCGTATCTTGATGTTATCATAAAAGTCAGTCAATTGTCCAGATCAGACTGCATGAAGTCCATTCTGTATTTACATGTTCACCTTCAGTAATGACATCTGCTCTGAAATCACAAGAAATAATGAAGAATATTAGAAAAAAGAGACGGAGAAGACAGGTAATACTTGAATTAAATCATAAAATATCACAAGAGAAATGTGGGTAGCGAAAGACCAAAGAAACGATGTATGGTTTGATAAAAAAATAAATGATATTTTGAAAGAGACATGTTTCTCTTTACATCATTTGATAATGAATACTCCTTTATCTTTATTAATCCGCAACTATTGCTAAAAAATAAATGATATTTTGAAAGAGACATGTTTCTCTTTACATCATTTGATAATGGATAATTCTTTATCTTTATTAATCCGCAACTATTGCTAAAAAATAAATGATATTTTGAAAGAGACATGTTTCTCTTTACATCATTTGATAATGGATACTCCTTTATCTTTATTAATCCGCAACTATTGCTAAAAAATAAATGATATTGTGAAAGAGACATGTTTCTCTTTACATCATTTGATAATGGATACTCCTTTATCTTTATTAATCCGCAACTATTGCTAAAAAAAACACAAGAGTTATAGTTAAGTTTGTCGAATAATTAATTATTTATTTGTTGAATCATTCTGCTGTCACGATTTTGATATTATTTATGGTGTCATAGGAATAATTGAGACTGATTTTCTGTGACTGGACATACTCGTATAACTCAGGGATAAACAAATTATTCACTTGATGGATTGGTTAAGCATAGATTGGAATGAAAATTGGTGCATCGGTTAAAGAAAAGTGCATCTTAATTGATTGATTTATCGTCGATCTTTGGGAGGCAGGGAGATAAAGTTTTTTTATTCAGACTTATAATTTTTTTGAAGTGAAACATAAAGAAAAGTGCATCTTAATTGATTGATTTATCGTAGATCTTAGGGAGGCAGGGAGTTAAAGTTTTTTTATTCGGACTTATACTTTTTTTGAAGTGAAACATAAAGAAAAGTGCATCTTAATTAATTGATTTATCGTCGATCTTTGGGAGGCAGGGAGTTAAAGTTTTTTTATTCGGACTTATAATTTTTTTTAAGTGAAACATAAAGAAAAGTGCGTCTTAATTAATTGATTTATCGTCGATCTTTGGGAGGCAGGGAGTTAAAGTTTTTTTATTCGGACTTATAATTTTTTTGAAGTGAAACATAAAGAAAAGTGCATCTTAATTAATTGATTTATCGTCGATCTTTGGGAGGCAGGGAGTTAAAGTTTTTTTATTCGGACTTATAATTTTTTTGAAGTGAAACTTATTAAATTATTACTTTTAAATATTTTATTTATTTATAAATTATAATTAATTATTTTAATATTATTAATAGTATTTTAATATTATTAAGTGAATAATATTATTATTTAATTTATTATTTATTATTAAAATTATTATTATTTATAAATAATAAAAAAAATATTATTTTTGTTATTTATTATTTTTATATGAATATATTTATTAATTATTAATTTTATTTTCTATTAAATAATTTTATTTCATTTAATATTTTTTTTAATATTTATTTAATATATAATTATAATAATATATACATGTTATTATAATATTAATAATTATACTATTATTATAATATAATTAATTATAACATAATGAATTAATAATATAACGTAATAGTATTATTAATAACACATTATTAATAATATTATAAAAATAATATAACAATAAATAAATAAATAAAAAATGTATTAAAAATAATTAATTTAATAATTAATAATAACATAAAAATATTAATTTTATTTATATTAAAAAATATAAATTTAATATTATTTGTGTATTATATTATTATTATTTATTAAAAACATTATTAATATTTACTATTAAAAATAAGTAAATATATTTTTTTAAATTTAATTAAGAGAGATTTTCTTGAATTAAATTCCATATAACCATTTCCTAATCCTAAAAAAAATCGTTAACAAATGGAAAAAAAGCAATGCATAAAATCAACTTTTCCTAGGATCTAAGAAGTTTCACTTCTACCACGCGAGAGTCTCACGCATCTGTTTTTTTATTACATCTTGTTCCTTAAAACATGTACGAGTATACACAAACCGGAGAGAAACACAATATGCTGGAATAATGGTGTATAACAGAAGTTTGGTATCAACTTTGATATATGGGGGTGAAATGTATATGTTAATTGATAAAGACTGAAAGGATCCGAATAAATACTATTTTTTTATTCATTTATTAATTTTATTTATTTTTCAAAACAGGCTTAGTCCTTAGTCGAAGACCCAGAAAAGTATATTTTAATTAGTAGGATGTTATTAGTAAAATTTAAAAAGGATTGATGAGAAATTTCGATAAATGAAAAAAGTACATTTTGAAGATTTATAAAATGTGTTATAGACTTGAAGATTATAAATGAACTCTAGAAAATATAGCTAGAAAGGCGACAAAATATATTATCAGAAAGTTCCGTCACTGGGACATTGTCAGATGAGGGAGTTTAGAGAGACGACAATTATTGTTTCGCATGTGGGACGGATGAGCAAATTTAGAACACCACATACTGTGTTATGTACGAGAATATAAAGGGTCTTTCAAATTGAGCGTTTTTTTTTAAATTCTTGGATAAAACACAGATGGCGTCACAAACTTGCCCGGGTCTTGTGACGTCTGAGAAGTGAAATGTATGACATTTATAAAAATGTAGTGGTATACAAAACAACAACGCATTAAAATCGTTGAATTATTTGATGTATTGTAATTTCCGGAAACGGTGATGTTAATTGGCCACCAAGATTATGTGATCTGACACTATTGGACTATTTTCTCTGGAGTTACGGGAAAAATCAGGTCTATAAAAATGACCCCCATTCAATTGCTGAGCTGAAGGACGAAATTATTTGCGTTATTGGTAAGTTAGAACCGCAATTATGCCAAAATGTCATCGAAATTTTTGACAAATGAGTGGCATCTGTGGAGCTGCAAGATGTGGACATTTGGCGGATATTGTTTTTTTTTGTTTAAATATCATACAATATACTTTAATAACCAATAAAAAGTTTTTTTGAAATCAAAGCAAATAGTGTGTTTTATACGAGAATTAAAAAAATGTAATTAAAAAAATCGCTCAATTTGACAGACCCTTGAGAACACGGTATATTGACAGCTGACATTCGGAAAGAACACCTGACAAACGAAGGAGAACAACAGGTTCCACCTTCACCTTCAAAAATAGGTATATCTAAGGAGAAACAGATACAAGGTCTAAAAAGAAAGAATGTTTAGTCTTAACGTATAAAATTTGGTACTTAGTTACTGACATGCGATCAATTTGTCCGGCATAGTAAATTGAACTAAGCTAAATAAATAAACAGAAAAATGAAACTGAACCATAATCTATACATTGTATTCCACGTAAGTCAAAGAGTTTATTATTATTATATTAATAATTTATTTATAATAATAATTAATTATTTAGCTTTATTAATAATTTAGTCATTAATAATTTAGCTTGTCATTAATAATTTAGCTTTCTTGCAATTTATGAGTTTAAGTTTCAACGCATTTTGTTATAAAGACAAATTAACCTCGCGTCAGAAAGTCAGTTATAAAAATATATTTGCTATTTTTGATTTGATCTATAAAATTAATAAACCAATAAAAAAATGTGGCTTGAGTATTTTTCGATTATGAATTATATACGCTAAAAGGACCCAACATATATTCAACATTTTCTGAGACAATTCAGGAAACATCTAGCCGTTTTGTGTGATTGAACTTGTATGAAACTTGTTTTAAAACGATATTTCTGTGGCGTTATGGCAGAAGTTGATATGTCTGTTTTTTTGTCATTTTGTGTTTATTCTCCCAATTTATAGAAAATACTTTTCAGCATATTGTGGCAAAACTTGGTGTGTCAGTCATTATCCAAACAAAAGATATATAATTAAGAAAAATTAATTTACAATGTCGAATATCAATCATGTTTGTTGAATATGATGATTCTATGAATGATTGTAATGTATGAATGAGTAATGAAAGCTTAGAACAAGTTTAGGAATGTTACTATTTTGGGTGCATGTCTTCCAGACATGGTATATTAAGATAGAGAAATATATAAAGAGGTGTATATCTGCAAGGAACAAGGTTAATAGATAAATCTTCGAAAATTACTGTGCACACAGGCGTATTGGTACCAACCTTGATGTATAAAACAAAAGCCTGGCCATTAAAAGAAAGTTGTTTATTCTCCCAATTTATAGAAAATACTTCTCAGCATATTGTGGCAAAACTTGGTGTGTCAGTCATTATCCAAACAAAAGATATATAATTAAGAAAAATTAATTTACAATGTCGAGTATCAATCATGTTTGTTGAATATGATGATTCTATGAATTATTGTAATGTATGAATGAGTAATGAAAGCTTAGAACAAGTTAAGGAATGTTACTATTTTGTGTGCATGTCTTCCAGACATGGTATGTTAAGATAGAGAAATATATAAAAAGGTGTATATCTGCAAGGAACAAGGCTAATAGATAAATCTTCGAAAATTACTGTGCACACAGGTGTATTGGTACCAACCTTGATGTATAAAACAAAAGCCTGGCCATTAAAAGAAAGTTGTTTATTCTCCCAATTTATAGAAAATACTTCTCAGCATATTGTGGCAAAACTTGGTGTGTCAGTCATTATCCAAACAAAAGATATATATTTAAGAAAAATTAATTTACAATGTCGAGTATCAATCATGTTTGTTGAATATGATGATTCTATGAATGATTGTAATGTATGAATGAGTAATGAAAGCTTAGAACAAGTTTAGGAATGTTACTATTTTGTGTGCATGTCTTCCAGACATGGTATATTAAGATAGAGAAATATATAAAAAGGTGTATATCTGCAAGAAACAAGGTTAATAGATAAATCTTCGAAAATTACTGTGCACACAGGCGTATTGGTACCAACCTTGATGTATGAAACAAAAGCCTGGCCATTAAAAGAAAGTTGTTTATTCTTCCAATTTATAGAAAATATTTCTCGGCATATTGTGGCAAAACTTGGTGTGTCAGTCATTATCCAAACAAAAGATATATTTTTTGGAAAAACTTAAAAAATGTTTATTTGTACTGATTTTAACAGCTTATCAAAGTTAATATTGCTTCTCCTGTAAACTAAGGTAAAACGGACATATCAACTTCTGCCATAACGCCACAGATTTAGTAGATGCTATTACTTCTACATGTGGTTTCATATTTTTACATATGATATACTGAAATGATTTATGTTTTTTTTTTCGTATTTCTAATAAACCGAAAAAATGTGTTTTAAATAAATAAATAAAATAAATAAATATTAGGTTTATTGACAGCAACATAGTATGTACAAGATCACAACTGAATAACATTTTTAAACACACATAAATTGCAGACAAATCAGACGCAGAAGCTATCAAAAGGTCTGGGCTCATCTAATAGCATCCCCTCGGCCAAAATACACCCCACCAATATAGGGCGAACCCAGCCACGGGGACACCAGATGTTTTTCAGCCCACACCCTTAGACACGTAGAAACAGGAATATATACAAAAAAATAAACACAGAAAATAAATAAAGTAGATGACAAAAAAAGAAAAACAGAAAAAAACACATTCAAGAGAGAGTACACCAAAAGGTCCGGGCTCATCCCACAAACATTCCCACGGCCGAGATACACCCCACCAACGTAGGGCGAGCCCGACCGCAAGGGCATCAGGGGGCTTCCATCCCACACCCCCGCATATCTAGATTAAACAATAAATATAATAAAAAAGAAAAAAAAAAAACAAAAACGCATGGCAGAAAACAAAATAGAAAGTAAACCCACATTTACCACCTCAGGTTAACTGTCAGCAAGAGCGAGGAAAAAAAAAGAAAAAAAAAAAGAAGAGAAAAGCCTCAAAGGAGTCCAAATTTTACATAATGACAAATGGGAGAAATTTTATATAGTGACAAATTTTACATAATGAAAAATTTTGAGGTTAGGGTTCTTTTTGAATTTACTAGTATAAGTTCAATTGGTAGTCTCTCGTGTTCTCCTAGCATACACATAAAATAATTTACAATCCACAATCAAAGTTTCATATGATAATTCAAGACATGATGTTGTCCTTGATTAGTTAGTGGCAACACATCAACTGTAGTCACCACATTGATCGTAAATTGGCGTCGGTTGTAGAGTTCACCTACCTCTTAGTTAAGTACAAATTCTGCAACACCAAGCCATATACAAACGGCCGGTATTGTTTTTATATATCATAACTAGCGATTGAACCCAGTTTCAGCCGGGTTTATATAAGGATAGGTGAAAGTTATTCTATAACCAAGTTTTACGCGAGATTAATGCAATTTTATTAATGTAATTTGTTTAGTAAAAGTGTTTTTGAGTGAAACTTCTATAGGCGCGGTAGGGCAAATTGCCCTGAACGTCACGAAAAGTGAAACAGTGTTATTATTTTATTATTAAATTATAATTAAATTATTATTATTTATTTTAACATTAATAATAATTTTTTTTATTAATAATTAATATTTTTTTAATATTATTAAGTGTACTACATTATTTTAAAAATTATTATTAATTATTAAAAATAAAAAAAATGTATTTTTTGTTACATGTATATTATTTTTATAAATATATTATTAATTATATTTTATATTAAATTAAATTATTGAATATTTATTTTAATATTTATTTAATACATAATTTATATTTGATATATAATAATAATAATAATACAATGTTATTATAATATAAATAATTATATTAATATTATGTTATAATTAATTATAACATAATTAATTAATAATATGATATATGTTGTTTATAGTTAAGGCATTAACGTTGTGGAGGTTTAAAGACATTGTAATTTATTTTTAACAAACACTGTTTATTCCACTTTTTTGTGACGGTATAACCCTACCGGTTTCAAGGCTTTTACCTCATCTTCAGGGAGCGTTGCGCTCCGTGCACATTTCATCTTCAGGGGAGCGCAAACAAGACTTGTTTGCGCTCCCCTGAAGATGAGGTAAAAGCCTTGAAACCGGTAGGGTTATACCGTCACAAAAAAGTGGAATAAACAGTGTTAGTTAAAAATAAATTATAATATGATATAATAATATTATTAATAACTTATTATTAATAATATAATAAAAATAATATTATAATAATTAAATTATTATTTTAAAATAATTAATTTAATAACTCAAAAATATTAATATATTTAATATTATTAAGTGTATTATATTACTATTAAGTGTATTATATTATTATTAAGTGTATTATATTATTATTAAGTGTATTATAGTATTATTAAAAATAAAATAAAAAATATTTTTTTACTTAATTAAGAGATATTTTCTTGAATTTGATTCCACATAACCATTTCCTAATCCTAAAAAAAATCTTAACAAATGGAAAAAAAAGCAATGCATAAAATCTACTTTTCCTAGGAGTTAAGAAGTTTCACTTCTACCACGCGAGAGTCTCACGCATCTGTTTTTTTTCTACTTAACATAACGGTGTAACCGTACCGTGGTCAAGATTCATCTCATCATCAGAGGAGCACAAATAAGACTTGTTTATACTCCCCCTGACGAAAAGATTAAGAAAACTTTAAAACTGATAGGATTATTCCGTTATGTCAAGTGGAAAAATAGTGTTTTAGGTAATAAATTACAATATTAACGAATTCTTTAAAAATGATTGTGCACAGTGATGTGCCAGTGCTAACCTTGATGTGTGCAAGCGTTGTCTGGACACTTAAATTGAATTATAAGAGCAGAATAAATACTGTAAAAATACATGCCTTGCGTTATAATATACGGAATCACAATGTTTGAAAAAGCAAGAAATGATGTGATAAAAGATAATTTGTTAAATGGATTTTATAAGTATAGTAGAATTAAGAAATTTATCTTGAAATAAAAGGACAATTTATATAGCGTCGTTTAGAGAGAAAACTCTCCTCAGGAGTGCTCAAATTTCGTATGGAACGAATAGAAAGAGAATAGGGGTAGACCGAAATAAGGGTCTTCTCCCTAGCTCCATCCCAACTCACTGTCTGTGAAGACTTTTGGGGTCAGCTCTCCTCGTCCTCAGGTTGTATGCTCTTCTGTCCCGGACTACGTCACCCAGGCCGTGCCTCAGCATCAGGTTATCCTTTTGCACCACCCATGAATTCTTTGATCTTCCTCTGGTTGTTATTCGAGGAAGATCCATGGAGATTGCCTGGTTCACAATGTGATCGGGTGCTCTGCGTCCAACGTGGCCATACCATCTCAATCGCCTCTCCTTCATCTTGCTGTTGATGTCTGTAGCACCTAGGCTTCCACGAATGCGTGAGATTTTTATTTTGTCTCTTAGGGACACACCAGCTGACCACCGAAGACCAGACCGAAGAAAGGGTGAAAGAAGATAATTGTAAAGGTTTTAACTGAAAAAAAGGTAAGAATGAGAAACGAGAGAGGATGTATAACGAGATGTATGAATATGGATGAGGTGGGAGCTGTGTACATGTATAGAAAGGGTATAGATATGTTGTCTTTGTCTACCCCGTTCTTAACTGTCCCGTCACCTTTTCCTTTCACATTTTTCTTTCACCGTGACTGGATTTTGCAAGATTAATTCTCAGATGTATTTATTTAACATACGTCACTTATATACTTTACTTATCAACATTATTCTCCACTAACACTATCATGTCAACGATATTCCCATATGATATTCTCTCTCAAATTTTCCGTCCATTTATCTTTACTACTTTATTAAAGAAATAATATATGTTTTTACACTTACACGGAAAAAAAACGGAAAAAACGAAAAAAAACTGAAAAAAAACTGCCATATGTGTAAATCGTGATCAAAAAGGATTCAGTGTTTCTCTAGATTGTGGTGTTAATTCGGACAGACAGACGTATCGACACTTCCTTTCATAATAAAAATAATTCATTATAAGCGTATCGCAAAAAAAGCGAAGAACAATTTGATTTGGTGAGCTAGTATCTAATATATTTCGTAAGCTAGTATCTAATATATTTGGTGAGCTAGTATCTAATATATTTGGTAAGCTAGTATCTAATATATTTGGTGAGCTAGTATCTAATATATTTGGTGAGCTAGTATCTAATATATTTGATTTTTTCTTTAGATTTAAACATCAGCTTCCCATTTGAAACATTCATAATTTAATCTAATCTGTAACAATAAATAATAAACAATTAAAACAATCATAGAAATATCTGCTTTTTTCAGAACAAGTCTATCAATAACTTTTAAACTTCATATAAGTTTAAAAACAAAGCATTTTAAACAGTCGAATAGTTTTATATGTATGTCAGTTATTTCAGAGTGCAATGTGACCATTCTGAGACATCTACTCGTACCACAATGTTTATCTACTTGGACCGCGAAGTTCCTATCAAGATGTCACGAAATATTTATGTTTTGAAAAATATGATGTACAAACATTTACAATTTACTTAAATTTGTTAGTTGAAAAACGTTACGGGATACAAAATGCATATTATCGTAATTTGTTCGTAACACGTGAGTCATTTGTGTCTGGAGACGATACAAATGCCGCTGTTCATCTCTTGACCATTTCAATATGTAAATATAATTTTTAGATTGTCTATAACACGTTCGAATAGAACTGAACGTATTTTTTTCCTGTTTGCTCTAGAAATTACAGCTGTAGGAGCTGAATTTGAAATTTTTAATTTTTTTATTTTAATTAATTTAATTTTTGCTTTGTAAGCAAGTGTGTGATCGACGTAGGATTTTTTTTCTATTGTAGACTCGAGTATCTTTAATTTTCAACAAAGTCCCCCTATATATAATGTCTCGTTATGGTAAGATATTTATAGAGATTGCATAGGTATATATCATTTTTAAAAAGAAAAATAACACTTATAGAGATATTTATAGAGATTGCATATACGAGTATATCATTTTTAAACAGAAAAATAACACTTATACCATTACGTAGTTAAAATAATATTATAGACAGAGTATCTCTAATTTTCAACAAGGTCCCCCTATATATAATGTGTCGTTATGGTAAGATATTTATAGAGATTGCATATACTAGGTAAGTCCAGAAAGTAAGTGTACTGAATTTTTGTAGGCTACAATTTTTTTTATTTAAACAAAAAAATTACGTGGTTACCATAGCACATATGTAAGCTATTTTTCGACATAGTCGCCATTCCTTTCAATGCAGGTGGTGAAGCGGGGTATCAACTTTTGATGCCTTCCTCGAAGTAGTTTCCCGCCAACCCCTCCGTCCATTTCTCCACCTCCTCCTTTACCTCCTCGTCGGTTGAAAACCTTTTTCTACCCATGTGCAGCTTCAGGGAGGTAAAGATATAGTAATCTGAAGGTGGTAGGTCAGGAGAATGCGCGGGATGGTTCAGGACATCCCATTTAAACGAGGCGAGCAGTTCCTTCGTGGCGTTGGCCGTGTGTGGTCTGGCATTGTCGTGCAGCAGGCAGACTCCCTTTGTCAGCATGCCTCTCCTCTTGTTCTGAATCACCCTCCGCAATTTTTTTAGGGTCTCACAGTATCTTGCAGCGTTGATGGTCTCCCCTTGAGGCATATATTCATTTAAAATTATGCCTTGACAGTCCCAAAACAATTTCGTCAGTCACAGTTGAAGGTCTTCCGCTCCTCTGATCATCATTCACAGACGTACGACCGTTTTTAAACTTGCGACACCACTTGTACACACTCGTACGATTCATAGATTTATCACCATATGCAGTTTTCACCTCATTATAAACCTCAACCGGAGGTTTTCCCTTCCAAACGAGATAACGGATGACGCCGCGTATTTCGCACTTGGCGGGAGATTGGATTTACATTTTTCACGAAACGTGTTGTCGCGTCGACACTTCTCAACGTACTGACCTCAAACCGGTCTCGTTTCGGAGGGGAAGGGTCAGGCTACACGGAAGTGTAGCCAACATGTCGAAAATAAAATCCATCCGGTCGTGAGAGCCTCAGTACACTTAATTTCTGGATACGCCTCGTATATCATTTTTAAAAAGAAAAATATCACTTATACCATAACGTAGTTAAAATAACATTGCCAACATATGCGATGACGAACCGCGAGATCCATACAGTGGTTCCAAGCCCGAAGACATAACTGATGTCCTTCAATATATCCAAACTGATGTTTTTCAATATATCCCGTTCAGATATATTGAAGGGCATCATATGAATAAATAAACGTATTTTAAACAGCTAGGTATAGTAGACGTTTAAACAGCTAGGTATAGTAGAAGTTTATACAGCTAGGTAAAGTAGAAGTTTAAGCAGCTAGGTATAGTAGAAGTTTAAACAGCTAGGTATAGTAGAAGTTTAAACAGCTAGGTATAGTAGAAGTTTAAATGAGTTGACTTTTATATAAATTAGGAATACCCTGATTATACGTTCATCTTTTTTAACAATTGACCAACTAAAGAAAGATAAATTGAAAATTTTGATTTATGAAAAAAATTTATAAAAAATCTTTCATTTAACCAAATCCCAAAATTCAAGAAATATCACTTGACATATGGCTAAACTATCTGTAGAAGAGTCAACGTTGTATGAAGTTCATAATAGAATAAAACAACTTGAAAAGCTACTATATAGTGCTATACTGCCCTCATAAGCAAAAACGCAGCTAACGGGAAAAAATCTGAAATTTAACTAAGTACCCGTATTAGGCAATATGTCATATCAAATTCTGAACCATAATCCATAAAAAAAATACAGAAAACCATTTATTTCAATACAAACATCGACATATGTCTTCTTTAATTTTACAAAATGCTAGGGTTTTCTAAGCAAAAAAGCAGTAAAATGTGATTCATAAGCAAAAAAGACAGCAATTGCCTATGCGTTTGTTGCGTTTTTACTTATGAATCACATTTGACTGTTTTTTTGTTTATGAATCACGACATTTTTAAGCAGCAATGAAAAACATGAAAGTACAGTTTTCTCAAAACTTTACTTTTGCCATTAGTTGAATTTATGCTTATGAGGGCAGTACCAGGTTTCCAAGGAATTCTCCAAAACTAACGAAATACAGGATGATACAAATAAAGGTTGTCGGATTTAAAAAAACCATCTACAGAATAGTTAAGTGGAAAATTATGACATACACATAAAGAAGATACCACATACATATATATCGTGCATATGGCCCATGATTCGCGTAATCTCTAACCATCAAAAGAATACTGCAGACCAATATGCATGTTTTATTTAGGAAGGAAATGTAATCAATCAGAGAAATCGTGGACGTTGTATGAGAACGCGTATAGATGTAGAAGAGGAGAAAGATATTAGTCGCAATAGGCAAGTCTGACGCTCTATTATCTCTGCCTACTCTAGGAGAGTAACGGCGCGATCATATGTTTTAAAGAAATGCATAAAATAAAAATGATTTTAGTTGAAAGGAGAAAAAAGGAAACAAAATTTTATGACAAATATTTTTATATTTAACATTGAAAAATTTATTTACAATGTCGAATATCAATCATGTTTGTTGAATATGATGATTCTATGAATTATTGTAATGTATGAATGAGTAATGAAAGCTTACAACAAGTTTAGGAATGTTACTTTTTTGGGTGCATGTCTTCCAGACATGGTATATTAAGATAGAGAAATATATAAAAAGGTGTATATCTGCAAGGAACGAGGTTAATAGATAAATCTTCGAAAATTACTGTGCACACAGGTGTATTGGTACCAACCTTGATGTATAAAACAAAAGCCTGGCCATTAAAAGAAAGTGATAGGTAAAGTAATCTTGCGCGTTCAAGTCTTTTTTCTTGATAAATATCACTGTTCATATTTTTTCTACAAAAATAAACCGATTTTTTTAAATGTATTATTTGAAACAAAAAATTAAATTGTTTTGACTTCGGGGAGTTAAAAACGATTGTTTTACGTAACACATATTTTTATAAAAATAAATTGACGTTTATTATTTATTTATTTATTTAACACTTTTATTGCAAATACAATCTGGCGGGCTTATTGCCAGACGGCAATCTCTTCCAGCCAACCAGACAAAAGTAAATGAAGCAAGTTACGTGTTCACATAAATCATTCAAATGACTATCCATCCTCACGAAATCCATAAACATATACGTGAGCACAGTGGACGTAGAGTTTATGTAGTGGACGTAGAAAAATATTAAAAAGTGCTTTATAAATAGAAAGCTGTAGAAATGAAAAAAAGCACTTGAAAGAATACATGCGAGGATTATGTGTGACAGAATATGGATGCAACCCCATGCATTGTTCTCAGTGCACGCATTTCCATAGTATTTGTCAGTCTAATTTCAGCGTTTTCTAACGTCCACGTTACACTTCCATACGTCAAATATGGCACGAGAATACTATTATGAAATTTAAAAAAGCTGTAAATTTGGTTAAGCCCTTATTTATTTCATTGTTTTCTAGTTAGAATTTTAATAGTAAATTTCATTCTCAAAGAAAACTTTTTATTTTAGATATGCGCTTAAAACGTGAAACTTTTGTCGCGTAGTATCAGGATTTGTACCAATACTTATCTGCTATGAGTAAAGGTTTTTTGCAAACTTGAAGTAAGGCTTCTCGTTCCATCGTCTTGGTCCTTACCACAACATTGTATGGAGGTCGCGAGCTTAATTAAAATACCGCTCGAAGATTCTGGGGTATATAAATAACATTAGATCAGTGCTTTCAAAAATATGGTCTGCAGTGATCCTGCGCCTGATAAAAAGTTATGTAAGCTTGATTTATTTTATTTTTATATGATAAGGAAATATATAGTAATAACAAAGTAACAGTTTAACCTTTCCCTTCCTGTGCTAAAAAAATCCGCGAATTCTGGTGCTGTGTATTCAATACACATGTAAAAAATGAGCGATTAAAAATCGGAAAAATAAGAATATTCATAGCCAATCGCTTAAATTAACAAAATTTGAAGTCAAAAGTGATGATAATTGAAATTGAATTGCTGAAAACATGAAGAAAAAAAAACATCGGCCGACGTTCACAAAACAGGCGTAGAGACCACTTCAAATGGATGCCCGAGAGCTACTGAAGCGAGTGAACTGAGATTCTATTTCTTGCGTTCTCATACACCGAAATAGAGTGAGAGTGAGACGTGAATAGCGTCGCTTCCTCATCCATAGCGGTTTTTTAGAATGAATATACCTACGTCACACATCGGCACACGTTTGATTGTATTGGTGAATTTATTCCCGATTTTAACAAAATATCTCTGAAGAGGCCGATAAGTGCTAATTATTATTAATATTATTTTGATTCAATGCGTAAATGTATTACGGAGGAATACCTAAAATCTGAACCCAGTATTTATTATATTTATAGAGATATTAAAGTTTTTAGAAGCAATGTGTACTAGTTACACATCACAGGGAAGGAAGGGTTAACGACACATACTTCAATAATCATATAAAAATTAAACGCTTTTCCTTTCCAAACCATGCTTAATTTTTGTGTTCAGATGTAGTAGACCAGCTGGCCAACTAACTAAGAATTCTTATTTTTATTCAACCAACTTATTACATGTGTCATTTAAATACTCACCTCACCGAAAAGAACATTGGAATAAGCAAACCCTCCAAATATATGAGATTTACATTTAAATACCTCACCTCACCGAAAAGAACATTGGAATAAGCAAACCCTCCAAATACTCGTATATGAGATTTACATTTAAATACTCACCTCACCGAAAAGAACATTGGAATAAGCAAACCCTCCAAATATATGAGATTTACATTTAAATACTCACCTCACCGAAAAGAACATTGGAATAAGCAAACCCTCCAAATATATGAGATTTACATTTAAATACCTCACCTCACCGAAAAGAACATTGGAATAAGCAAACCCTCCAAATACTCGTATATGAGATTTACATTTAAATACTCACCTCACCAAAAAAAGAACATTGGAATAAGCAAACCCTCAAAATATATGAGATTTACATTTAAATACTCACCTCACCAAAAAGAACATTGGAATAAGCAAACCCTCCAAATACTCGTATATGAGATTTACATTTAAATACTTACCTCACCGAAAAGAACATTGGAATAAGCAAACCTTCCAAATATATGAGATTTACATTTAAATACTCACCTCACCGAAAAGAACATTGGATAAGCAAACCCTCCAAATACTCGTATATGAGATTTACATTTAAATACTTACCTCACCGAAAAGAACATTGGAATAAGCAAACCCTCCAAATACTCGTATATGAGATTTACATTTAAATACTCACCTCACCGAAAAGAACATTGGAATAAGCAAACCCTCCAAATATATGAGATTTACATTTAAATACTCACCTCACCGAAAAGAACATTGGAATAAGCAAACCCTCCAAATATATGAGATTTACATTTAAATACCTCACCTCACCGAAAAGAACATTGGAATAAGCAAACCCTCCAAATACTCGTATATGAGATTTACATTTAAATACTCACCTCACCGAAAAGAACATTGGAATAAGCAAACCCTCCAAATATATGAGATTTACATTTAAATACTCACCTCACCGAAAAGAACATTGGAATAAGCAAACCCTCCAAATATATGAGATTTACATTTAAATACCTCACCTCACCGAAAAGAACATTGGAATAAGCAAACCCTCCAAATACTCGTATATGAGATTTACATTTAAATACTCACCTCACCGAAAAGAACATTGGAATAAGCAAACCCTCAAAATATATGAGATTTACATTTAAATACTCACCTCACCAAAAAGAACATTGGAATAAGAAAACCCTCCAAATATATGAGATTTACATTTAAATACTCACCTCACCGAAAAGAACATTGGAATAAGCAAACCCTCCAAATACTCGTATATGAGATTTACATTTAAATACCTCACCTCACCGAAAAGAACATTGGAATAAGCAAACCCTCCAAATACTCGTATATGAGATTTACATTTAAATACTCACCTCACCGAAAATAACATTGGAATAAGCAAACCCTCCAAATATATGAGATTTACATTTAAATACTCACCTCACCGAAAAGAACATTGGAATAAGCAAACCCTCCAAATACTATATATGAGATTTACACTTTTTTAGTCTAAGAAAAACAAAAAAGATAAAACAAAAATTGTCAAAAAATAAAAACTTACAACACTAAAAAACCACATGATTTTCAAATGGCCGCAGCTACCATCTTCTTATACTCTTTTGTAATATTTTTAATCTGTTAATAATAGTATTTACTAGTGCCTCATGCTTGTATTGTAATTTACATTGACTTTGTGAGGAGTAAGGCTGAGGCCACACCAAAATGCTTCGTTAGGTGCTAATCTAGATTTTACGTAACTCATATACTAGGTGACTTCATGCCTGACCACACCAAAGTGCTACGCACAAATTTATTTGACAGTCGGAAGCGATTGAGTCAACGTATGATGCCACTCTCAAAACTAACCAATTTCATTATAACTTATCATCTTTATTTACTTTCTGTGCAACTTCATTCCAAAGTAATTTTATTACAGGTACATTTTTCTATAATTTGCTCGATGGGTTTCACAAAGGCTCCCTTTTATACACAGCTGTCATTAAAACTTCCGCCATCTTGTAAATTAACCAACACGTCTGTTAGCTAGGAGATTCACTCGATGAATAATCGTCATGCAACGTGACGCGAAGCGTTCAGTGTGGCCACTGCGATAGTATGTGGTATGTTGGTTCGCTAGGATATGTCGCCTAACTCGCATCATATCTCTAAGCATTAAGCGAAGCTCCTTCCTGTGTGGCAGAGGCCTAAGCGTTCAAAAATATCAAAGATGTATCAAAAATTGGAATATGGGAGTGGAATTTGTCGAATTTCTTCATAATACAAAGTGCACCAGCACACTTTTGATACAAAGTAAGACAATTCAATTTACTTAGTCACTCAAAAATTCTAGAATTTTTAAAAGTATTAATGATATGAAACACTATTGAATGCTTGAGAATCGCTTTTTTTTTGGTTTAGCCAATTCACCCTGCGGAGAGTACTTTATGGAGTTTTCTATACTTTAAATATTGGTGTGCATTTTGGACATTGCATTTCGATTTCCGTTTTAATTTCAATTTGGGTTATATTTATTTATTTAATTAACGACACAACAGTGTCTTTATATACAAATGAACATGTAACAGGTTAAACAGTACTTAAAATTATTGACAAATAATACAACTTTATCTTAAACTAACATGAAGATACAAAAAGCGGTAGTAATAATAAATTACAGTCATCGTTTTAAAATTATTTAATAATCTTTGAGAATTTTGTGGGAATTTTATGGATAGATATTGAGATATAGAAAACACATGGTCTCATTAGTAGAACGAGATGCAAGTTGCTTTGCAGAATTAAAACTTTCCTACATGTTGATGCAGGGTTACTCAACTCCAGAGGCAAAGGCAAAGTACTCGTATATGTTTGGGACATTACATTTAGATTTCCTTTTTACTATTAATTTATTCACAGTTATTTACAAAATAATATTATAATTAGTTTGAGTCAAATATTTTTAGTAGTTAGGTAAATGATTTATTTCAAAACCTACATAAAAGAATAAATCTTTTTATAATTTATGGAAGTATTTTTTATACGGTTAAATGAAAAAAACACGCATTTTCAATTCACACTTCTTTCCTAAGAGCTTTTATGTAAGTGATGTCATAAGATATTAGTGAATCAAAATGTAAGTATTATATTTTCGATTAAGTTTTTCAAATAATTAAAATTTTTCATTATATTCCCAACTTAGTTGGCTTGCCTCAAAGAGCAACTTTAAATACATTGTTTCTCTATTCCATGACGCTAGTGTTACTTACCAACTAAATCTATTTTTTCCCTTCTCCAATCCGTGGCATATGTGTTATTCAATTTAGTATTTTTCAATGGTTCAACTTAGTTTTTCAAATAACTGAAATTATATAATTATATTCACAACTTAGTTGGCCTGCCTCAAATGTCAACTTTAAGTTCATCATATCTCTATTCCATGACGTAGGTGTTACTAAATTAATCTCTTTTTCCCTTCTCCATTCCGTGGCATATGTGTTATTCAATTTAGTATTTTTCAATGGTTCAACTTAGTTTTTCAAATAACTGAAATTATATAATTATATTCACAACTTAGTTGGCCTGCCTCAAATGTCAACTTTAAGTTCATCATATCTCTATTCCATGACGTAGGTGTTACTAAATTAATCTCTTTTTCCCTTCTCCATTCCGTGGCATATGTGTTATTCAATTTAGTATTTTTAAATAGTTCAACTTAGTTTTTCAAATAACTGAAATTATATAATTACATTCACAACTTAGTTGGCCTGCCTCAAACGGTCACTTTAAATTCATCATATCTCTATTCCGTAACGTTGGCGTTATTAAACAACGAAATTTCTTTTTTCCTTCTCCAATTCGTGGCATATGTGTTATTCAATTTAGTATTTTTAAATAGTTCAACTTAGTTTTTCAAATAACTGAAATTATATAATTACATTCACAACTTAGTTGGCCTGCCTCAAGCGGTCACTTTAAATTCATCATATATCTATTCCGTAACGTTGGCTTTATTAACCAACAAAATTTCTTTTTCCTTCTCCAATTCGTGGCATATGTGTTATTCAATTTAGTATTTTTCAATAGTTCAACTTATAATAGTTTTTCAAATAATTGAAATTTTATAATTACATTCACAACTTAGTTGGCCTGGCTCAAACGGTCACTTTTATTTCATCGTATCTCTATGTCGTGACGTTGGCGTTACTTACCGACTAAATCTCTTTTTTCTTTCTCCAATCCGTGTCATCATAGTATAAATAGGCCAAAACCCATACGATGGATGTCGCCGAAGAAAGAATACGAGAATTGAATTTTGAATACATGAGAGCGAGAGAGGAATACTTGGATTCTCTCCGAAAGTAATTCGAAATTTGAATCTCGGTGGGTCCGTGATACTGAACGAATTTCAAATACCTATCTAACAATTTTTGAACCGGTGTAAAAGGGGACGATGTATAAATGATATATTTAAACAAATTATACATTTATGAATATATATTTTCATAAATGTAGAATTTGTTTTACTTCCGTGAATATTTCACGGGTTGCAACTAGTATGTGTTATTCGATTTAGTATTTTTAAATAGTTCAACTTAGTTTTTCAAATAACTGAAATTATATAATTACATTCACAACTTAGTTGGCTTGCCTCAAACGATCACTTTAAATTCATCATATCTCAATTCCATGTGGTAGGTGTTACTTACCATATTTATATATTTTTTCCTTCTCCAATCCGTATCTTGGTCGATTTAGTTTTTTTAGATATGTGGAATTCGATTTACTTTTTAAAAATAACTGGAACTTTATAATTACATTCACAACTTAGTTGACCTGCCTCAAATAGCGACTTAAAATACATTAAATCTCTATTCTATGACGCTACCGTTACTAACAAACTTAATCTCTTTTTTCCTTTTCCAATCTGTTTCACATTGTAAAACCTAAAAAAAAATTTCGGTGACTATATAATTAATATGTATTATCTCAAAAAAGTTTTAACCTTACCCCATGACTTATAATTTTATTCAAGTGTAAATTATTTTGTTTTATCTGTCGTGGTTTTTTGTACGTCACTCAAAGTGCGCTTCCATAAGTAATGTAAGACACCTTCTTAGGATAAGTAACAAGATAAAACTAATCATGACACGTGTTAAACTAACCATGATAAACTAACCATGATAAAACTAATCATTACACGTATTCAACTAACCATGATACAAAGGTTTTAAAGTAAAACCTAAACAATAAAAACAATTAGCTGGTTGCAAGATAAAGACATCTAAAATCATAGGTCGAAAGAAACACTTAGATACTGTAGCAGAAATACCCACATTGGAAATAATGTGAGGTGGAACGTCAATGACTTGCATTGGGGGAAATTATTGAAAACTTTAAAGTACCACAAATACATGCCAATTTATACTTCAGCGATACAGTCTAAGATAGAATACACGCCAACTTATACTTCAGTGATACAGTCTGAAATAGAATACACGCCAACTTATACTTTATTGATACAGTCTAAAATAGAATACACGTCAACTTATACTTCAGTGATACAGTCTAAGATAGAATATACGTCAACTTATACTTCAGTGATACAGTCTAAAATAGAATACACGCCAACTTATACTTCAGTGATACAGTCTAAGATAGAATATACGTCAACTTATACTTCAGTGATACAGTCTAAAATAGAACACACGCCAACTTATACTTCAGTGATGAAGTCTAAAATAGAATACACGCCAACTTATACTTTATTGATACAGTCTAAATAGAATACACGCCAACTTATACTTTATTGATACAGTCTAAAATAGAATACACGCCAACTTATACTTCAGTGATACAGTCTAAGACAGAATATACGCCACTTACACTTCAGTGTTTTTATTAGGTGTTAACATAAGTTGTGTCCGTTCTTTTCCAAATTTAAAATGAGCACCAAAAGTAAAACAAAATGGTAAAGGTTATACGTCATTCGAAAGGAAACGTTCTGCTCTACAAGATATTATGTTTGCTTTTACGTTACATATATTATTTGATTACTAGCATTAAAAATGGAATGTCAAATAGACGAAAGTGAGCATTTTCGACACCTCTTCTGTTCGTGTTCAATCGAGGGAATAAAGCTGCCAAAGCTGCTCGCGATATTAGCGAAGTGTACGGTGAAGATGCTTCAAATAAAAGGACAGCTCGTCGATGGTTTTTGCGTTTCAAAGACGGTAATTTCGACCTGAAAGACATGGAACGTTCCGGACGACCAGTGAACTTCGATGAGGATCGCTAAAACCATATTATTCATGAAGATCCCCTACAAACCACCGTATAATTGGCTTAACAATAATGAAAGAGAATACATTATTGACTAATTTGCTGTACAATAATGAAGGAGACGAAGAATATAATGTACATGAGTAAAACGTGGACTTGGAGAAATACTTTGTTAAATTAAATATATGGTATAAGGCCAGTTACAAAAAAGTTTGAGAGTTATTATTCTTCTTGACTTTGGTATGAACGATCTCAAAGAGAAACAACAAAAGCGATCGAAAAAGTCAACGTGCGCCGCACTGTATCCAGCACAAAAGAATTAGCGAATACATATCTGCATATAAATATCGACAAGGTAAAATTGTTTTAAATTTCTTAAGATTTGTATTGCAGATATATTATCATATTGACCTTTTTTTAAATGTTGATGTCATTCATCTGGTGATGCGAGTATTTTTCGATCAGTATTTTGATCATCACAATCAAAGATATTAAAACTTTAAAAAAAAAAAAAGAAAGAATAATTGAAAAAAAAAACTTTATAGCACCGTTTAAAAAGTGGACTCTCCTCAAGAGATTCTAGTTAAGGAATCGAACCCATTATTAGTGACCTATTAAAAAATAAAAACGAATTGAGTGTAAAGATAGGAAGGTGGTAGCTGTAATCATTAGATTAGGAACTTCCCAGCATTTACATATATTTAGACAAAATACATACACGTTTGGTAAGAACACCGCAGAAAACGTACCAAGGGAAGACAAACTGCAATGAAACCTTTATAGATCTTCCGATATGTGATAGTCCTTTGTTCAATATACGTTTTACCCTTTAATCTCTCCCTCGTCCTGATCTTCAGCACTTTGCATCCATTACATCCCCCTGCAAATCACCTGATTTCATCCATTCATCGTATAGATGAGCATGCCATATATGTTGTAAATCCCTTACAAAAACTGTACAAAACATTTCATTAAGAAATATATAATAAAAGTTTTCAGCGTCTTTCCAATCATGGATTAGCGATACGCTCAAACAGAGATTATCTATTGGCCTTTCCAGTTCATCGCTCCTCTTTCTTTACGTCGTCCTTTACTGTCCATGCAGTGAGACTCTGGAATTAGTTACAAACCAATATAAGACTCGCTCCGTCCTTGGCATGCTTTAAGAAGCGACTGAAAAAACTCTTAATTTCTAGTCAGTAAAATAACGTGTTTCATTCCTGATTTTTCTTTTCCTTTCCTCTCCACTATCCCTTCCTTTCCTTTTGATTGATGATATCTCACTTTATATGAAAAATAATGTTCGGGTGATTGTCCGTCTTTGTGGGGTTTGTGGGCATATGCTCACGTATATGTTTATGGATTTTGTGGGGATGGATAGTCATTTGAATGATTTATGCGACCACGTAACTTGCTGCATTTACTTTTGTCTGGTTGGTTGGAAGAGATTGCCGCCTGGCAAGTAGCCCGCCAGATTGTATTGCAATAAAAGTGTTAAATAAATAAAATAAATAAATAATATAATCGTTAAGTATAAAAAGTCATAAGTATAAATAAAATAGTAATAAATAACTATAGAATGCAAAATAGTAAGAAATACGCATTGGTTTCATTTCTCATTGAAAAAAATCCTTCGGCTCAATAAGATCTTACACACTTCCGATGAAACATGACACCAGTGAAGCACATAGGTCTTGTAAAAAACCGGTATCAATCAGCTTGAAAAAACCTCGAAATATGAGATAGAAACAGGCGTTGCGATGAAAATTTTTATTATTTGAGTAACTAATGAAATTATTCTTAAATATTATGAAACAAAGTACCACAAAGTAAAAGCTGAAACCTTTAATCAATTTGAAATAGATTTTTCAATCCACATTCATCCTTAATAAATGAATAAATATAGGTTTATTGATAGCAACAGAGTATGTACGAGGCATATCCAGAAAGTAAGGGTACTGAATTTTTGAAGGTTACAATTTTTTTTATTTA
Organism: Odontocerum albicorne; assembly: GCA_949825065.1. NCBI lineage: Eukaryota > Metazoa > Arthropoda > Insecta > Trichoptera > Odontoceridae > Odontocerum > Odontocerum albicorne. The sequence goes on from OX463843.1 coordinate 2,480,147, forward strand.
AGCAAAAAAATTACGTGGTTACCGTAGTACATATGTAAGCTATTTTTCCACACAGTCGCCACTCCTCTCAATGCAGGTGGTGAAGCGGGGTATCAACTTTTTGATGCCTTCCTCGAAGTAGTTTCCCGCCAACCCCTCCGTCCACTTCTCCACCTCCTACTTTACCTCCTCGTCGGCTAAAAACCTTTTTCCACCCATGTGCAGCTTCAGGGAGGTAAAGATATAGTAATCTGAAGGTGCTAGGTCAGGGGAATGCGCGGGATGGTTCAGGACATCCCATTTAAACGAGGCGAGCAGTTCCTTCGTGGCGTTGGCCGTGTGTGGTCTGGCATTGTCGTGCAGCAGGCAGACTCCCTTTGTCAGCATGCCTCTCCTCTTGTTCTGAATCACCCTCCGCAATTTTTTTAGGGTTTCACAGTATCTTGCAGAGTTGATGGTCTCCCCTTGAGGCATATATTCAATTAAAATTATGCCTTGACAGTCCCAAAACACGGATGCCATGATTTTCTTGGCTGAAATTGTGGTTTTGAACTTTTTGGCGGAGGGTGAAGAGGTGTGACGCCACTGTTGAGACTGCCTTTTGGTTTCAGGCGTGTAGTGTGCAACCCAAGTTTCATCTCCAGTAACGATGGAGCGGAGAAATTCATCTCCATGGAGTTTGCAGCGCCTCAAAAACTCTTGCCCGGCATTATTTATTTCGCACTTGGCGGGAGATTGGATTGACATTTTTCACGAAACGTGTTGTCGCGTCGACACTTCTTAACGTACTGACCTCGAACCGGTCTCGTTGCGGAGGGGAAGGGTCAGGCTACACGGAAGTGTAGCCAACATGTCGAAAATAAAATCCATCCGGTCGTGAGAGCCTCAGTACACTTACTTTCTGGATACGCCTAGTACATAATATAATTAAATATACTTCAAGAACACATAAATTGCAGAGAATACATTAAAGAGAGAAGCTATCAAAAGGTCTGGGCTAATCTAATAACACCCCCCCCCCGGCCAAGATACACCCCACCAATAAAGGGCGAGCCCAGACACGGGGATACCAGATGGGTTTCAGCCCACATCCTTGCATCACTTCATTTGGCATACGAAATGGATTGAATTGTGTGAACTTAGAACTGATGTGTTGAGTAAGATGAAGAAGAGGACTCTAATACAGTTTGGGTTGGGTCAACTTCAATCAATTTATACATGTTTTATGTATATTATTATGTACATCCCTAATCACTTCATTTAGAAAACGAAATGAAATGATTAGGATGAACGTAAAGTTAAGGCTGTGTTGAGAGATTAAAAAGAACACTTTGAGATGGGTTGGTCATGTAGAACGAATGAATAAAGAAAAAGTAACAAAATAAATACACCTTTTAAATGTGAATGGAAGTATGGTTGGATCAAATTAATAATATTTTAAAATAAGGATACGTTGAAAATCCTATAAATCGTAGGAGTTGTATAAGAAGGTGTATGTATGTACAAGAGGCAAAGGATGTGTATCGAAATAGGAAAACTCTGATTATCAGTCTTCTCTTCCACTTCCACAGGGAAATGGCCTGATGGTAGGTATGTCAATATTTTTATTAAGTTTTGTTAAAAAAAATATTGTAATTTATTTTTATCAAACACTGTTTATTCCACTTTTTTGTAACGGTATAACCCTACCGGTTTCAAGGCTTTCACTTCATCTTCAGGGGGAGCGCAAACAAGGCAAAATGCTGTTCGAACTGGTACCGATATACACGTTTCAACGGTTGGGGGCTGAGGGGGGAGGGAGGCATGGGACGATTTCGGCCAAGAGCGGAGACATTTTTGGGATATAACTGTTCACCAGATGTTCGGATCGATGATCGATAAACATCATAAAAAATATTTTTAATAAACTTCAGTTATTGACTGAATTATTAATTTTTTTTTAATTCATATAAAATATATATGTACTACTGTTACGTAAGTCGAATTGGCTACATTTGGTTATATTCACTACGTCGACTGATGGCAGTTCATATGTAACATACATGGTTCGAATCTAAAAGTAATATTCATAATCTGTAATGTGTAAATGTCTTAGATAAAACATTTCGTACTGTTATCTAACTTTTTAAATTACACTAAAGGTTCAAAATATCGCAATAAAGTTTTCCAGATATGTACATATCTGGAAAACATATACATTTGGAAAAAAGTATTATTAACAACAATAGATGATGCGAGGCTGACAGCTGCTAAGATGGTAAGGGCACATAAGACGGAGACCACCAGACCATACTGTAAATCAGGTAATGTCTGTGGATCTTCCTCGACAGCCGTCCAGAGGAAGACCAAAGAACTCCTGGATGACTCGATGCTCCAAAATCCTGCAGAGAAACTGCCTAGATGAAAGCGACACCCAGAACCGAAGAACATACAGCCTGAGAACGAGAAAAGCCGACCCTCAACAGCCCACCTAGGCAATGAGTTGGGACAGTGGCAGGAAGAAGATGATGATGATGCGAGGCTGACCTGGAAAATATATATGGAAGAGCTGAACTGTCACTATTACAGCGAAAGTGCGCCTAGTTAAGGGTCTTGTCTTTACAATATCTATGTACAGCGCGGATATTTGAGACCAAGTGAAGGACGCAACAGGACTACCCTCGACAGCTGCTCTTCGAATTGCTATACTTGAGAAAATGTTGGATGGTCCCTGTTACATTTGAAATGTCACGTCTCAAAGGGATGGGGTAAAATCGTTTTGTTTTTGTACAAATCGAAAAATTGTTTTTCTCTAAACTGACGTTTTAATTCCTAATTTTCATTACATTGACTTTCTAATGTATTGTATGATTTGTATCTATTTTTAAATAGGCCAAGATCCACTACGAATTAATACTAATTACGAACATTTAATTTTAGGTTGAAAAAAATCGAAAATTCAATTATCGAATACCCCATCCCTAGCCAATGCAGACTAACGTAGTGACTTTTGACAAACGTCACCAAATATTATTTGATTTTAACAAACTGACACATTTTTGCTAATGTGTAACAAAATGTTTTAATTTGTCATTATTGTTAGTTTTATATAATGTATTTATATAAATAACTAGCTATTTATTAGAATCGAGGCTTACTCGTATATTAAATTTGATAAAATAATTAAAATTACTGAACTTCGTTACAAGGTTGTATTGGGGCAAATTTGTAAACTGTCACAGGGACCATGCAACAATTTCTCAAGTATAAGTGTGAAGATGAATTGAGAGGTGTCAAAAGCTATTACCATATAGGAGTCATGAACTACACGACACGACGATGATGATGGTGTTGTATATGTTTATATATTATGCCCTAACGTTTAATAACTTATTTCATCCACAATTGATGCTGACCTCAAAGAATTTTCTTACAATTTATATTTACTAACTTAAATATATAAATTTTATGTGATATTAGCATTGAGAATACATATTGGAAGATCTTAAAATGTTTCTTTGTGCAACATCTTCCTTTCATATTTTTTTGCGGTTTTCTTACCAAATAGGTTTATCTAACACGAAGTTCCTTATAAAATAGCCGCAGCCATCACCTTCCTATCCTATCCTTTTATTTGTCAATAATAGTGGAATCAAATTGAGGAGAGTGCTGTCTAAATAGTGATGTATAAATTGTCATATTGGATACATTAATTAATTTATAAATCCCCTCAACGATATAAATTAACAAGTGTTTTTACTAATAACATTGCTTTTTTAAATTAAGTTGGTCCAAATTAACCTTACACCTGCAAGAAAAGAAAATAAAGCACAAAAAAGGTTTGAAACTTAACTAACCTAGGTTTTCAACCTAGTCAACGTAAGATCGTGCGATCTATCTAAAAATAGCCTCTCTTAAGGTCCGTTGAAAGTGAAACTGTAGCATCTCTTTCACCTACACTATGAGTTTACCTCTCTCTCTACCTCCCTGAGGAGGCAAACTCGGAGAGTACACAATTCTTCGTCCGAGTGAATGAAGTGCACTTTCAATTTCGTTACTCCCATTCCTGTTGCCTTAACCTATTTTAATAGATTTGTTGACTTCAAATGGTAACGACCAGTTCTTTGTAGACTATTTTCAGATCAATTAATATATTTTTATAAGTTGATATTAGACTGTTTTTAGAATGGCAATCTTTCAATATGAATATATGAATATCTGTTAACTTGAGTTTAGTGTATTTGTTACTCCCATTCATGTTGCCTTAACCTATTTTAATAGATTTGTTGACTTCAAATGGTAACGACCAGTTCTTTGTAGACTATTTTCAGATCAATTAATATATTTTTATAAGTTGATATTAGACTGTTTTTAGAATGGCAATCTTTCAATTTGAATATATGAATATCTGTTAACTTGAGTTTAGTGTATTTATTACTCCCATTCATGTTGCCTTAACCTATTTTAATAGATTTGTTGACTTCAAATGGTAACGACCAGTTCCTCGTAGACTATTTTCAGATCAATTAATATATTTTTATAAGTTGATATTAGACTGTTTTTAGAATGGCAATCTTTCAATTTGATTATATGAATATTTTTTAACTTGAGTTTAGTGTATTTGTTACTCCCATTCATGTTGCCTTAACCTATTTTAATAGATTTGTTGACTTCAAATGGTAACGACCAGTTCCTCGTAGAATATTTTCAGATAAATTAATATATTTTTATAAGTTGATATTAGACTGTTTTTAGAATGGCAATCTTTCAATTTGGATATATATGAATATCTGTTAACTTGAGTTTAGTGTATTTTTTACTCCCATTCATGTTGCCTTAACCTATTTTAATAGATTTATTGACTTCAAATGGTAACGACCAGTTAGTTCCTCGTAGACTATTTTCAGATCAATTAATATATTTTTATAAGTCGATATTAGACTGTTTTTAGAATGGCAATCTTTCAATTTGAATATATCAATATCTGTTAACTTAAGTTTAGTGTATTTGTTACTCCCATTCATGTTACCTTAACCTATTTTAATAGATTTGTTGACTTCAAATGGTAACGACCAGTTCTTTGTAGACTATTTTCAGATCAATTAATATATTTTTATAAGTTGATATTAGACTGTTTTTAGAATGGCAGTCTTTCAATTTGAATATATGAATATCTGTTAACTTGAGTTTAGTGTATTTTTTACTCCCATTCATGTTACCTTAACCTATTTTAATAGATTTGTTGACTTCAAATGGTAACGACCAGATCTTTGTAGACTATTTTCAGATCAATTAATATATTTTTATAAGTTGATATTAGACTGTTTTTAGAATGACAATCTTTCAATTTGAATATATGAATATCTGTTAACTTGAGTTTAGTGTATTTGTTACTCCCATTCATGTTGCCTTAACCTATTTTAATAGATTTGTTGACTTCAAATGGTAAATACGAGTTCCTCGTAGACTATTCTCAGATCAGTTAATATATTTTTATAAGTTGATATTAGACTGTTTTTAGAATGGCAATCTTTCAATTTGATTATATGAATATCTTTTAACTTGAGTTTAGTGTATTTGTTACTCCCATTCATGTTGCCTTAACCTATTTTAATAGATTTGTTGACTTCAAATGGTAACGACCAGTTCCTCGTAGAATATTTTCAGATCAATTAATATATTTTTATAAGTTGATATTAGACTGTTTTTAGAATGGCAATCTTTCAATTTGAATATCTGTTAACTTGAGTTTAGTGTATTTGTTACTCCCATTCATGTTGCCTTAACATATTTTAAATAGATTTGTTGACTTCAAATGGTAACGACTAGTTCCTCGTAGACTATTTTCAGATCAATTAATATATTTTTATAAGTTGATATTAGACGGTTTTTAGAATGACAATCTTTCAATTTGAATATATGAATATCATTTAACTTGAGTTTAGTGTATTTGTTACTCCCATTCATGTTGCCTTAACCTATTTTAATAGATTTGTTGACTTCAAATGGTAAATACGAGTTCCTCGTAGACTATTCTCAGATCAATTAATATATTTTTATAAGTTGATATTAGACTGTTTTTAGAATGGCAATCTTTCAATTTGATTATATGAATATCTTTTAACTTGAGTTTAGTGTATTTGTTACTCCCATTCATGTTGCCTTAACCTATTTTAATAGATTTGTTGACTTCAAATGGTAACGACCAGTTCCTCGTAGAATATTTTCAGATCAATTAATATATTTTTATAAGTTGATATAAGACTGTTTTTAGAATGGCAATCTTTCAATTTGAATATCTGTTAACTTGAGTTTAGTGTATTTGTTACTCCCATTCATGTTGCCTTAACATATTTTAAATAGATTTGTTGACTTCAAATGGTAACGACTAGTTCCTCGTAGACTATTTTCAGATCAATTAATATATTTTTATAAGTTGATATTAGACGGTTTTTAGAATGACAATCTTTCAATTTGAATATATGAATATCATTTAACTTGAGTTTAGTGTATTTGTTACTCCCATTCATGTTGCCTTAACCTATTTTAATAGATTTGTTGACTTCAAATGGTAAATACGAGTTCCTCGTAGACTATTCTCAGATCAATTAATATATTTTTATAAGTTGATATTAGACTGTTTTTAGAATGGCAATCTTTCAATTTGATTATATGAATATCTGTTAACTTGAGTTTAGTGTATTTGTTACTCCCATTCATGTTGCCTTAACCTATTTTAATAGATTTGTTGACTTCAAATGGTAACGACCAGTTCCTCGTAGAATATTTTCAGATCAATTAATATATTTTTATAAGTTGATATTAGACTGTTTTTAGAATGGCAATCTTTCAATTTGAATATCTGTTAACTTGAGTTTAGTGTATTTGTTACTCCCATTCATGTTGCCTTAACATATTTTAAATAGATTTGTTGACTTCAAATGGTAACGACTAGTTCCTCGTAGACTATTTTCAGATCAATAAATATATTTTTATAAGTTGATATTAGACGGTTTTTAGAATGACAATCTTTCAATTTGAATATATGAATATCATTTAACTTGAGTTTAGTGTATTTGTTACTCCCATTCATGTTGCCTTAACCTATTTTAATAGATTTGTTGACTTCAAATGGTAAATACGAGTTCCTCGTAGACTATTCTCAGATCAATTAATATATTTTTATAAGTTGATATTAGACTGTTTTTAGAATGGCAATCTTTCAATTTGATTATATGAATATCTTTTAACTTGAGTTTAGTGTATTTGTTACTCCCATTCATGTTGCCTTAACCTATTTTAATAGATTTGTTGACTTCAAATGGTAACGACCAGTTCCTCGTAGAATATTTTCAGATCAATTAATATATTTTTATAAGTTGATATTAGACTGTTTTTAGAATGGCAATCTTTCAATTTGAATATCTGTTAACTTGAGTTTAGTGTATTTGTTACTCCCATTCATGTTGCCTTAACATATTTTAAATAGATTTGTTGACTTCAAATGGTAACGACTAGTTCCTCGTAGACTATTTTCAGATCAATTAATATATTTTTATAAGTTGATATTAGACGGTTTTTAGAATGACAATCTTTCAATTTGAATATATGAATATCATTTAACTTGAGTTTAGTGTATTTGTTACTCCCATTCATGTTGCCTTAACCTATTTTAATAGATTTGTTGACTTCAAATGGTAAATACGAGTTCCTCGTAGACTATTCTCAGATCAATTAATATATTTTTATAAGTTGATATTAGACTGTTTTTAGAATGGCAATCTTTCAGTTTGATTATATGAATATCTTTTAACTTGAGTTAAGTGTATTTGTTACTCCCATTCATGTTGCCTTAACCTATTTTAATAGATTTGTTGACTTCAAATGGTAAATACGAGTTCCTCGTAGACTATTCTCAGATCAATTAATATATTTTTATAAGTTGATATTAGACTGTTTTTAGAATGGCAATCTTTCAATTTGAATGTATGAATATCTGTTAACTTGAGTTTAGTGTATTTGTTACTCCGATTCATGTTGCCTTAATCTATTTTAATAGATTTGTTGACTTCAAATGGTAACGACCAGTTCTTTGTAGACTATTTTCAGATCAATTAATATATTTTTATAAGTTGATATTAGACTGTTTTTAGAATGGCAATCTTTCAATTTAAATATATGAATATCTGTTAACTTGAGTTTAGTGTATTTTTTTCTCCCATTCATGTTGCCTTAACCTATTTTAATAGATTTGTTGACTTCAAATGGTAACGACCAGTTCCTCGTAGACTATTTTCAGATCAATCAATATATTTTTATATAAGTTTCAAGTTAAGTTTCGGAAGGCGAAGTTAAATCAAGTTTTTAATAAAATAAAATACAAACAGATGTTATTTAAAGACAGTTTATTTATTTATAATAATTACTACAAAAAATTTGTAACTTAAAAACATATTAAGTACCTAAAAATTAAAAATACAGACACCTGTTTTGCGCTTAATCCTTTCTTGGTGAAGATTTTCATAACAACGATACCATATAACTTTTATACATAAATGTTTTTTTTCCATTTGTAGATATTTTTATTTTAAGTAAAATGGCATCAAAAAGTCATTTTAAGCAAAAATGGACTTTTCGCAGAACAATGACGATATACAACTAAAACAAAAAGTATGCTCCGAATTAATTAAATAAAAACCTTCGAAGTTATACATACATACCATCATGCCGTCTCCCTGTCGGGATAGGTAGAAAGAACACAGCGCAAGACTTTTCTATTACGACTCATATCATGAACATCCATACACTTTCTCCTGCAATTTCTCTGACTTTATATTTCCTTGTTTCAAAATATCATACGCTTGATTCAACCATACCTTCAAAGTCATTGCACAGAAAACACTTAGAAATTGAGTCAAAAATTGCAATGTGCCTTTTTGCTGTGAGTGGTCCAACCTTATTTATTTTAACACTTTTATTGCAAATACTATCTTATTGCCAGGCGGCAATCTCTTCCAACCAACCAGACAAAAGTAAATGAAGCAAGTTACGTGGTCGCATAAATCATTCAAATGACTATCCATCCCCACAAAATCCATAAACACATACGTGAGCATATGCACACGAACCCCACAAAGACGGACAATCACCCGAACATTATTTTTCATATAAAGGGAGATATCGTCAATGAAAAGGAAAGGAAGGGATCGTGGAGAGGAAAGGAAAAGAAAAGTTAGGAATAAAACACGTTATTTTACTGACTAGAAATTAAGAGTTTTTTTCAGTCGCTTCTTAAAGCATGCCAAGGACGGAGCGAGTCTTATATTGGTTTGTAACTAATTCCAGAGTCTCACTGCATGGACAGTTAAGGATGACGTAAAAAAAGAAGAGCGGTGAACTTGAAAGGCCAATAGACAATCTCTGTTTGAGCGTAGCGCTAATCCATGATTGGAAAGACGTTGAAAATTTTACAAGAGGCTGCAGCTCGGGACTTGGTGGATTGTTTATACGGAATTTTGGGGGTTTTATATCAGCTGTCAGAACAAGCAATGTGAATAGTCAGACGTCTGATACAGACAGTTGTCTTGTGTAAAAATATCAATAATACAAATAAAAATGTGGTATTCCATAAAAATGTTAAACCATTTCTGGGTTGACAAAGTGCGGAATGAAGAAGTCCTCAGACGCATGAAACAAGACAAAGCAGTACTCACATGCATTAAAAGTGTAAGATTAGAAAATTTGATAAGAGGAAATAAAAAATAATAATTTTAATTATTTATTTATTTTTATTTATTTTACACATGACAAGAAATATACATAATTTGCGAACAAACAACAGGTAATTTAATTTGGACATACGATTTTAATGGATCTGGGTTTATTGCCTTTCATTTATCGTGTCCCCAGTAAACTAGGCTTTTGTCTGTATCTCACTGAGGACATATAACATGAAAAAATAAAGTGATACTTCTTTCAGATTTTGGATTATATGAAACCCCTTTGCACATTGTCATCAACCTGACAAACAGTGACACTCAATTACAACTGGAAACATCACGCGAAATCAAACTTCTCACATTTCAGACAGACCAAAAGATTCATCTAACAATATACCGCACATAATCATAAAAATAAAACAAAAATATCAATATAAAACAACAGAAAACACTACGCTCAAGAGCTCACACAAACCCTATCCACGAGTCATTCCTCTTGCAAACCCTAATACTCAAACTCGTGTGGCAATAACAACCACGCTCCGATCGACTGCCTAAATCGTTTTCCTCCCTTTACCTTTAATTCGGCACCCCAATATAAAATCATCCAAGTCATATTGCAAGGAAGATACAAGGAAAACGAAGTATAGGAAAAAGAAGTAACACCTGGTCAATGGTTCTACTGTACCAAGGAGACATTGTTCAGAGCAGATAGGGGCAAAGCTAAAACATCTTTACTGGTTGTCAACCTACAATGGGGAGAGGAACGTTGAGAAGAAGAAGACGAATAAAAATCAAGTATAGGAAGAAGAAGAAACCCCTGTCTTAAGAACCTTAACTTTAGAATACAGCGCTGGCACTTCTCCACTTTTTTCTTAATTTATTAAGTTTCAATCCTTACATTATTTTCACGATCTATTTTATCGTTGTTCTACATTAATTTCAAACATACCTATATTTGTTTCGACAAACTTTCGCAACTCAATTTATTAAGTTTCAAAATAAATCCTTATATTATTTTCACGATCTATTTAATCGTTGTTCTACATTAATTTCAGACATACCTATATTTGTTTCGACAAACTTTCGCAACTCAATTTATTAAGTTTCAAAATAAATCCTTACATTATTTTCACGATCTATTTTATCGTTGTTCTACATTAATTTCAAACATACCTATATTTGTTTCGACAAACTTTTGCAACTCAATTTATTAAGTTTCAAAATAAATCCTTACATTATTTTCACGATATATTTTATCGTTGCTCTCCATTAATTTCAGAGATACCTATATTTGTTTCGACAAACTTTCGCAACTCGACTCAAATGCATTTAAAGCGTTATAATTTCCTATGGTGTGATGCAAATAATGCAAGTGGTTTTGCAAATTAATATGTATGATACATATATGCTGAGAACACCTTTATGATTCTTTATTTAATTCATTGTTAATGCTAACCACAAATGAATTTCTTACGGTTTTTTTATTTAAGCATCCAATGAAATTAAATATGTCAAATATTATATTGATTGCATGAGAAAATGACATCATGGGTGTTATTCAAATATACATCGTGATAACACAGTCTTCGCAATATCTGCAATATTTATTGATATTGTATTGAATGATATACATGTCTATCTCCATCAGCAAGACTAAATGCATGACTCTAGCCAGAGAGCAAGTTGTATGCAGTGTGGTGATCAACGACACACCAATTGAACAAGTTACAAAATTGAAATACTTGGGTTCTAGCATAATGTGCAATAATGACCTCTATGGCGAAGTGTTCAAAGCACACTATCTGGAAAAACAAGTGTATGAACATCCAATGCAAGGTGAGGATATACAAGACCTGTGTCCGCCCCATAATGACATACAGCATAGAGTCCAGAGCCGACACTGTCAGAACCAAAAATCTCCTTCGAACCAGCGAAATGAAGGTACTCAGGAGTGTCGCTGGCCTTCGTGATAGAGTACGAAACACAGAAATCCGAAGGATGTGCGAAATTGAAGATATTGTCAGATGGGGACGACAGAGGAGAAGGTTCTGGAACGAACACGTATCCAGAATGGTGGAACCGAGAGCCATAAGAATGGTCAGCTGCTGGCAGCTGGCAGTCGACGTCACAAGAGGGAAACAATGATGCAGGACCATAACAGGCCAACAGGCCTAAAAGAAGAAGAATTATTGAATTAAATTTTCATTGCATACAATACAACTTTGTGGACATATTACCTTGTGGCAATTTCTTACAACCAATTATAAATATGTTAAAGATACCTGAAGGTAAAACCAGATTGATACTTTTCTCCAAATATTGGGTATCAAAGGGGATCGAAACAATAACGTCTTGGTCGGGAGACAGATATTTTATCAATTAGACTATGGATGTAATAATTTATTTATTTTTCAAATGTTAACATCATCATTGTCAACCAGGGTCGATCCACTGCTGGATGAAGGTCTCCCCAAGTTGACTCCAAACAGTTCGGTTTTTTGCTCATTGATGCCATGTGATGCTGTCATGCTTCCTGATTTCATCTATCCAGCGTACCTTCGATCTTCTTCTGGGTCTCTTGGGTACCATTGGATTATTTCGGATGTCCATCGGGAGTCTGACATTCTGACTATGTGTCCTACCCATTGCCACTTAATTTTTTTTTAATGTTTACATATTCTACACAAAACAAATTACACATATATGCAATCTCATTAGGATCATTGCATGTTCTTAGGCAAGTGACTTTCACTCGTAAAATTCCCACGGAACAATTCAACAAGTCCGGGCTACAGCCGTTTGTGATATTTGACAAGGTTTTTGATAAAAATATATTGCAATTTTTTCATTGAAACATCTAAAAGCTGGGTGTATTTGGGTCGAACCCAGTCTAACGAAATGTTATAAAAAACAGTTTATGTGTTATATAAATTGAATATTTTAAATTCAATAAAAAAAAATAATAGCTTCGATAATGTTTAAAGTTTATTGGATTTCGAGAATACAATCAAATAGTGTGGAATGCGTTTAGTGATTCTGGTTTGCCGTCCGAGCGAATCACGTTAGGCTGTATAGTATGCAAGTCGGTGTGGTGCACCCCAGTGCATTAAATGCAACACGGTGCATACGGTGCGGGGTTGCCGGATCTGCAGTAGACAGTGGACCAGTGCGCCAGTTGGTGGAAAAAAATCCTAGAATCCATACGCCGAAAGTAGACATCTTAAACTATTTATGTAAAACAAGACCAACCCTTAAAAACTTACTGTTTTTTAGAAATATCGAATACTTTACCTGATTTTTTAATATGAAAACAATATCGTGTTGGTAAAATGTGTGTAAAAATACGAGTATATATATTTACATAAAAGGAAAAAAATAAGTAAAATAAAAAACTTATTTTATATTTTTGTGTTCACCACAGGTTTAATTTAGGTTCACAACTAGTTTCGAAGACCACCATCTTCTTCGTCAGGTGAATATAAACTTTTATATTAACCTGACATGACGAAGTTTATATTCACCTGACGAAGAAGACTGTGGTCTTCGAAACTATTGTAGTTGTGAACCTAAATTAAACTTATGTTGAACACAAAAATACAATATAAAATAAGTTTTTTATTTTACTTATTTTTTTCCTTTTATGTAAAAAATGGCACCACAAAGTGAAACTATAGTCTTTTCGAAGATTCATGAAATATATATATTTTTTTTATTTTATTAACGACACAACAGTATCTTTTATATGCTAATGAATGTATGACAAGTTATACAAGTACTTAAAATTATTGACAAAAAAAAACAAAATTAAATCTTAAACTAACGTATACAGGAGATACAAAAGCAGTAGTAATAATATATTACAGTCATTGTTTAAAATTATTTAATATTAATATGTATATTTAAGTTCAATATATGTTATGTATGTATACCACAAAATATCACTAAACTTCACAAAGCTGACTTATATATATTTTTGAAAATTTGGTAACATTTTGTCAAAAATAAAATCTATACTCCCTGCGTGATCTTCCGATTCCTCAAATACCTCAAAACAGGTTTAATACAAGTGTTTTCTGCATGTATATTTTCCTGCAATAAATATTAAACTCACATTATCACATATTTTGATTTTTTGACCTAACATAACATCGACTGTATAAAATACGAAAGTTTTCGATGAATGCGCTATAAATGGACATTGATAAGTATAAAATACCCATATATATAAACTATTTGCGTCACTAGGTGCTGTTTTATTCTGATATATGACTTGCCGTTTTTAAAAAAATATTTGTAAACTTGTTTTCGACGAATGTACTGAAAACACTATTTTTTTATAGAAATTTTGACATTCTAACTATAACATAAGAACGGGTTCTTGTTTTCACATTTTTTTCATGTGTGCTTGCATTAATTATTTACATACGTGATAAATTCCATCTGTTTATTTATCTAACAAATATATAGTATCTATAAAAGTCCCCATACTATTTATGAATAGTACAACAGCACAGTGCAAGATTCGAACCTGCCACAAATTAGTCAACACCCGGCAACGAACCAAATTCAAATGCGTGTATTTTGAGCTTGGATATTTTTTGCGTATATATAACTGTGATGCTGGATTTGTTAGGCTGTAAAATAATGGGTTTTGACGCCGCTAGCCTTATATTCATAGTACACGAGGGTGAGTGTTGTTAGACATTATTGACTGAAAAAAATAGTTATTCAGAGCTCAACAGTATACCATTCATAATGTAACTAACTTCGTATAACCTAAAGCGAACACAGGTGTTATAATACTTAAATACTAAATATTCATTGTATGTATTTATTTTATGTTTTTTTGTTAATGAAATAGTCGTTTTTTTTTTTCAGTGAAACAAAATTTAATGAACGAAAAAATATATAATTCACAGAAAAATATTCGTTTTATCGAATTTTTTTTATTAAACAAAGTAATATATTGTACTTACAAATATTTTTCAAACCTATACCTATATACACATTTATTACTTAACTAATCTTCTTTATGTTGTTTATAGTTAAGGCATTAACGTTGTGGAGGTTTAAAGACATTGTAATTTATTTTTAACAAACACTGTTTATTCCACTTTTTTATGACGGTATAACCCTACCGGTTTCAAGGCTTTCACCTCATCTTCAGTCTTGTTTACGCTCCCCTGAAGATGAGGTGAAAGCCTTGAAACCGGTAGGGTTATACCGTCATAAAAAAGTGGAATAAACAGTGTTTGTTAAAAATAAATTACAATAATCTTCTTTATATATTATCATTTATGAACTTACTTAATCTTATTTTCCTACACGTCATTTTATTTTTATTTTTTACAATCTTAATATATGACTTCTTAGAAATAATTAACACCTACATACTACTTATAACTAGATACAAATTCTTACACTAATTATTTGGCAAGAACAAATCCTCTCGTTCAGGCTACTTGTATTTCATCACATTCACTATTCGTTTTATCGAGTGTTTCTAATAAATGCTGCTTTTTTGACACTTAAATTAATTCATTTTTAACGTGGGTTAAATATATGTTATTATAAATTTGGTGTATGTCATATTTATATTAAGTATTATATAATATAAATTAAGTTAATCATGATATAAATTAAAAGTGTATAGATAATACAAATGTATACTTTAAATAATTATTTTATTTTATTTTACACATGACAAGAAATATACACAATTTGCGAAAAAACACCAGATATTTTTTTATTTAATTAATAATTTAATTCGCACACACAATTTTAATGCATCTGGGTTTGTTGTCTTTCATTCGTCGTGTCCCCAGTAAATAAAAATTAAAAGTGTAAAGAAAAATACACATGTGCATTTTTAATGTTTATTTTACACATGACAAGAAATATACATACTTTGCGAAAAAATACCAGGTAATTTAATTCGGACACACAATCTTAATGACTCTGGGTTTGTTGCATTTCATTCGTCGTGTCCCCAGTAAATATAAAAAATAAAAGTGAAAAGAAAAATACACATGTGTATTTTTAATGCTTATTTTTTATTTTGTTTTATTTTACACATGACAAGAAATATACATACTTTGTGAAAAAATACCAGGTAATTTAATTCGGACACACAATCTTAATGACTCTGGGTTTGTTGCCTTTCATTCGTCGTGTCCCTAGTAAATATAAATTAAAAGTGTAAAGAAAAATACACATGTGGTTTTTTAATGCTTATTTTTTATTTTGTTTTATTTTACACATGACAATAAATATACACAATTTGCGAAAAAACACCGGGTAATTTAATTCGCATACACAATTTTAATGCATCTGAGTTTGTTGTCTTTCATTCGTCGTGTCCCCAGTAAATATAAATTAAAAGTGTAAAGAAAAATACACATGTGTATTTTTAATGCTTATTTTTTATTATGTTTTATTTTACACATGACAAGAAATATAGATAATTTGCGAAAAAATACCAGGTAATTTAATTCGGACACACAATCTTAATGACTCTGGGTTTGTTGCCTTTCATTCGTCGTGTCCCCAGTAAATATAAAAAATAAAAGTGTAAAGAAAAATACACATGTGTATTTTTGATGCTTATTTTTTATTTTGTTTAATTTTACACATGACAAGAAATATACATACCTTGTGAAAAAATACCAGGTAATTTAATTCGGACACACAATCTTAATGACTCTGGGTTTGTTGCCTTTCATTCGTCGTGTCCCCAGTAAATATAAATTAAAAGTGTAAAGAAAAATACACATGTGTATTTTTAATGCTTATTTTTTATTTTGTTTTATTTTACACATGACAAGAAATATACATAATTTGCGAAAAAATACCAGGCACCTAATTTAATTGTGACACACAATCTTAATGAATCTGGGTTTGTCGTGTCCCCAGTAAATATAAATTAAAAGTGTAAAGAAAAATACACATGTGTATTTTTAATGCTTATTTTTTATGTTGTTTTATTTTACACATGACAAGAAATATACATAATTGGAGAAAAAACAACATGTAATTTAATTCGGACATACAATTTTAATGAATCTGGGTTTGTTGCCTTTCATTTGTCGTGTCCCCAGTAAACTAGGTTTTTGCCTGTATGTCACTGAGGACATGATGTATATTTGAAATGTATATTTGAATGTATATTTGAAAAATGTACATTTGTTTAAAATTTAAATATATATTATAATGTGTTTTTTACTGTCATTTGGTTTGATTCATAAAAAGTATTTATTATATGTAAAATATAGGATTAGTAAAATAAATGTTCACAAAATATGTAATCTGTGGTCTTTGCACAGTTTCAAACTATTGAAAAGCATCATTGTTTAGATTTGCATAAATTCTGCCAAAAATACCAATGTTTGTCTAAGATATTATTTTTATTACTTGGAATTACATTTAAACGTTATTAAAAGTGTACAACATAATGCATAAGTCAAATTTACGAATATAACACAGATTACTGAATACTGCAAATTAAAATACATAACTGTGTCTTTATATACAAATGAACATGTGACAGGTTATACAAGTACTTAAAATTTTTGACAAAAAATACAAAACTTTATCTTAAACTAACATGAAGATACAAAAAGCAGTAGTTATAATAAATTATAGTCATTGTTTTAAAATTATTTAATAATATATGTATATTTAAGTTCAATATATGTTATGTATGTATACCACAAAATATTACCAAATTTCACCAAGCAGACTTACGTAATTTTCAAAGACTTATTTTATAGAGGTAAAGAACTCAGATTTGTTTTTTAGTGGAATAACGCTTACATAGAACAAAAATTGGATTTTTTGAGAATATGTTTGAAATTTTTTGAGATATTTTGTACATATTTGAAATTTCTATCTTCTTAGTGTTATTGAAAAGTATTCTAACACCTGTGTTGTACTGAGCATTAAAATAATTTTAATAACAAAATGTTCTTTTATTATAACCTACGGAAAATTTCAACTTATTTCCAGATTTATATTTCAATTAAATAATAAAAAAAAGCAATGATCAAGATTTATTCCCATCAGGTAAGTACAAATATTTATTAAGTTTTATTATAAGAGTAAAAATATCTACGTATATAAATAAACTTGTCGAAAAAAAAAATTAAATGTGAAATACGAAAAATAATAACATTTACTATTTACTGGTTTAAAAGAAAAATTAATTTTATGGTAATTTAATAATTAGACTTTTTTTAACTAATCATTGAATTCAAATTGTTTTTTTTTATTTTATCAAAACAGCAAGTGTTATCGCCGTTATGAATTGGACCACAACCAGTATGATACGAAGGAAAGTGTCTTAATTATTGATTGAAAACCCCAATTTTATTTATTTTAAATTTAAACCTAAGTATGAACATGCCACAGTCAAAAATTTGTTGAAAATCAAAATTGTATTGTTTTTTTTTTAACAAAACAGCAAGTGTTATCGCCATTATGAATTGGACCCCAACTAGTGTGATACGAAGGAAAGTGTTTTAATTATTGATTGAAAAACCCAATTTTATTTATTTTTAATTTAAACCTAAATGTGCGCATGCCACATTCAAAAACTTGTTGAAAATCAAAATGGCATTGTTTTTTTTTTAATAAAACAGCAAGTGTTATCACCATTATGAATTGGACCACAACCAGTGTGATACGAAGGAAAATGTCTTAATTATTGATCGAAAACGCCAATCAATTTTATTTATTTTTAATTTAAATCTAACTTTGAGCACGCCACATTCAAAAACTTGTTGAAAATCAAAATGGCATTTTTTTTTAACAAAACAGCATGTGTTATCGCCATTATGAATTGGACCACAACCAGCATGATACGAAGGAAAGTATCTTAATTATTGATTGAAAACCCCAATTTTATTTATTTTAAATTTAAACCAAAGTATGAGCGTGCCACAGTCAAAAACTTGTTGAAAATCCAAATTGCATTGTTTTTTTTTTTTAACAAAACAGCAAGTGTTATCGCCATTATGAATTGGACCCCAACTAGTGTGATACGAAGGAAAGTGTTTTAATTATTGATTGAAAAACCCAATTTTATTTATTTTTAATTTAAACCTTAATGTGAGCATGCCACAGTCAAAAACTTGTTGAAAATCAAAATGGCATTGTTTTTTTTTTAACAAAACAGCAAGTGTTATCGCCATTATGAATTGGACCACAACCAGTGTGATACGAAGGAAATTGTCTAAATTATTGATTGAAAACCCCAATTTTGTTTATTTTCAATTTAAACCTAAGTGTGAGCATGCCACAGTCAAAAACTTGTTGAAAATCAAAATGGCATTGTTTTTTTTATCGCCATTATGAATTGGACCACAACCAGCATGATACGAAGGAAAGTGTCTTAATTATTGATTGAAAACCCCAATTTTATTTATTTTAAATTTAAACCTAAGTGTGAGTATGCCACAGTCAAAAACTTGTTGAAAATCAAAATTGCATTGTTTTTTTTTTAACAAAACAGCAAGTGTTGTCGCCATTATGAATTGGACCACAACCACTATGATACGAAGGAAAGTGTCTTAATTATTGATTGAAAACCAAAATTTTATTTAATTTAAATTTAAACCTAAGTGTGAGCATGCCACAGTCAAAAACTTGTTGAAAATCAAAATGACATTTTTTTTTTATCGCCATTATGAATTGGACCACAACCAGCATGATACGAAGGAAATTATCTTAATTATTTATTGAAAAACCCAATTTTGTTTATTTTTAATTTAAACCTAAGTTTGAGCATGCAACAGTCAAAAACTTGTTGAAAATCAAAATGGCATTCGTTCACATCGAGTTGTTGAATCGTGTTAGTGATTCTTGGTGTAAGGGCGCTTAGAAAAAAGAATCGAAGAAGAAAAAAAGCACGAGTAGAATGATTGCAGTGTTATCCTGTCGGGATCGGGTGAAGCGGTCGGGGCGGGAGGCAGGGGAGTGGACCGGATCCAGATCGGTCCAAACTACCAGGACGAAGGGGTCGCACTTCCATAAATTAATTATAATATAACTTAAGTACGATATGCTTGACACGTATTTCAACTAAGATATAAGATACAGCTATACTATACAAACATTATACTTGAGAAAATGTAGGATGATCCCTGTGACATTTGAAATGTCATATCTCAAAGGGATGGGGTAAAATCGTTTTTTTTTTTTACAAATCGTATCGTTTTTATTATAAATGGAAAAATTGTTTTTTTTTAACTGACGTTTTAATTCCTAAGTTTCATTATACTGACTTTCTAATGTATTGTATGATTTGTATCTATCTTTAAATAGGCCAAGATCCACCATGAATTAATACTAATTACGAACGTTAAATTTTATGTATAAAAAAATCGAAAATCAAATTATCGTATACGCATTCTTAGCCAATGCAGACTAACGTAGTGACTTTTGACAAATGTAACCAAATATTATTTGATTAAAAAAAAACTGCCACATTTTTGCTAATTTGTAACAAGATGTATTAATTTGTCATTATTGTTAGTTTTATGTAATGTATTTACCTAAGTAACTTGCTATTTATTAGAATCGAGGCTTATATTAAAGTTGATAAAATAATTAAAATTACTGAACGTCGTTACAAGACTGTATTGGGGCAAATTTATGTACTGTCACAGGGATTATGCTACATTTTCTCAAGTGTAGCAAAGCACAATGACGTGAAACATGATATAGCCAATTAATGTTACAAGTTCAGGATCCAACAAACTAGGCAATAGCTTGTATCAATATTCTTGTTTCAATATGTCGTTGGTGACAAGTGTTCTACGACTAAAAGACGATGGTGGACAATAAGCTGAAAGTAATTACATTTTTAAATGAGAATTGAATAATTTAAAAAGTAATATATTATTTCCCGACATTAATATTTCCTTATCCCCCTCAGTATTTTTTTGATGTCCTATCATCTAAACATTTATCCTTTCCTTCCCTGTGTTGGGTATCTTCTACACGTTGCTTCTAATAACCATCAATATCTCCATAAATATTATAAATACAAGGTTAAGATTTTAGGTATTCCTCCATAATATATTTACGCACTGATTTAAAAAATAATATTAATATTAATCAGAATTTATCGACTACATCGTAGGTGTTTTGTAAAGATCGAAAACAAATTCGCATTTAAACGCTGCGAGTGCCTCGTCTTGACGATAGGTGAATAGTATGCGGGAAGCGCGACACTATATTCGCAGCTCACTCTTGCATACTCCACTGAATAGCGAGGAGCTGAATTGTCTCAACGTCGCAAGTATAAGCGTAAGCGCCGGGGTATGCGACTGACGTTCCGCGCCACTAGTAGCTTCTAGGCTTGCAAATAGGTTAGACGTACGCCCGTTCCGTGAGCGTTGCCAGATGGTTTTTTAATGTTTTCAGCAAATAAATCTCAATTATTATAATTTTTAACTTCAATTATAATTAATTAAGGAGATTATCTATGAATGTTCTTATTTTTCCGATTTAAAATCGCAAATTTTTTATTGCGTACTCACTACCCAACACCAGAGCACGCGTATTATTTTTATCACCGTAAGGGAAGGGTTAAGCAGCCTTATTAATTAATTGTTCACAATACAACAATTTCCGTACCATTACTGTTAATAATATTATTTTAGTATTAAAAGACATTGCATATAAGCTGAAAGTGAATAACCCATAATTATGTAAAACCACTAAAAACCTTTTTTAAAACCTTTAATCATGTGAAGAAAATCTACAAAGGTTTCTTTGTAGTTCGATTATTCTTAGTATTTTTATGACTTTCCATACCAAACATGTTTTTTTCGAAACATATACAGTTGCAGACAAATACGTTATCATCCCAGGACAGCCCACCTTTACAAACAGGTCATACGACCAGAACCAAGAGGAAAAAGACAATAAGAGTTCGAATCCCGAGTCAGAGAATCTGATCTCTAAACGGCGCTATAGAAATTGTCATTTTATTATGAATATTTATTAACAAGATATTTAGTTATGAAAATACCATGGAACTCCTGTATCAAGCATTGCCAAGTCAGTCGTAAGCAATCTATGTAAAATAGTTTTTTATTGGTTTTGCGAAAATATCTATTTTATTTTATCCCTTAGTGCCTAGCATTAAGTCCAAACTCCTAATTTGTATAGTATAGTGTATAATACACAACTTTTATATTTTTTAAATTTTAGATTCCCATTTAGTCTTTCCATCTGTGTCTTGAAACATGAAAATGAATTCAAGTGAAATAACACAAATCTTAGTTGAAAATCCCTGTACAGCATCTCTCACACACATACAAACTAATATATCAACCGAATACAACAGAGCAAGTATGCGTCTCTCATCATAAATCCACAAAGCCGAATACTGTTTCTTAAAGCACTAGCCGAGACCGAACAAAAAAGTAGCAATAACAATTAAACTTCAATTCAACACAAATCGTCCCTTTTGAGGGAAGCCCTCGATTAGCAGGGAGCTTTTTTCAAAAGTTCTTATAACGAAAACTCCAATGTATCTTAGTGACCTTGAGCTCAAGACCCAGTCAAACAGAAATGGACTGATGATACATAAAACGTTTAAGCCACGACATAGGGTGGCATGGTAAAATGGTACAAATATATACATCGAATAAAGATGAGTTTTCTTCAACTTAAATAAATTCTGGTTGATTTTTGTTTATTTATGCGATACGAATGCAGCCTCTTATTTTGAATTTCGAAGATACAGTATATATCCAATATTCAAGGGTAAGACTGTATCGAAATATATGCACCGCAACAAAAGGGATATGAACGAAGAGGATTTAGGTTTTTAGTATTTAAGTATTTGATATGATTTTTTTACTTAGTTTATATAGCTGTATATTTGTTTGGCTGACGGATCGCACCTTGAAGTATGTTGCACATGCAATGGAATGATGCACACGGCGTAGGCATGTCTTTACAATGTTGCTTATGAAGGTAGGTGGGTACTCGCCTAAAAGCTCATATACGAATCGCGAGAGATTGTTTTGATTCGAACTCGCTGCATTCTGCCCCGATGCTTGCCCTTACCTGAGCTATTGATATCTCAATAATATATATTTATAAAATAGTACAGTTTTTTTTGGTACATAATAGTGAACAAATGTCATTTAATATATGAAGTTATAATTTAGGAAAACGAATTAAGGTAGTATTTATCGTTTAATGAGCCGAAAAATCGACGATTTTTAAGATTGTTTTTTTCAGTGAATAAATTATTTTTTTAACTTGTGGTTTTTTCAGATATATTTATTTATCTTTTAAGAACATTTTCATAAAATTTGATGATTAAAACAAATAATATTTTTGTTGTTATTTAGTCGGAAGTAAGGCCACCCGTACATGGAGGGGGGGTTCATTATAGCAATAATTGTGGCTGTTGTACACGTCTGAAAATTAAAAATAAAATATACGTTTTACTCAGAAAATATGTCGTTATAGCCGGTATTAGAATAATTAAAAAATAATAATTAGCAAAAAAAATGACGGCTTGTTGAAATTAAAAATTCTTTTTTTTTGTCTTAAGAAGAGTGAAAAAAAATCGAATAAATGTATTGATTTAAAAAATTCTAGTATTCACTATAGAGAGAGATATAACAAAGAGAATAAGTGCTCATTCGTTAAAATCTGTTTATTAGTTTTGGAGTTATTATGGGTTATAGTTGAAGAAAAATGATTTGGCAGGAAACGCGTTTTAAGTTGCAAATGCGATTTTTACATGAATTTAAGTAATAAATAATAAAATAATATTTAAAAAACAATAGTTTTAAATTAATTAATAATATTTAAAAAACAATATTTTAAAATTAATAAATAATGTTTAAAAACAATACTTTAAAAGCGTTTCAGTCACCTTTTTAAGAAAAGAAAAGAAGAGATTAAGTCCAAAACGGGTGTCCGTATTTTTAATTTTTAGGTAATATGTTTTAAGTTACTCATTTTTTGTAGTAATCCTTATAAATAAATAAACTATCTTTAAATAACATCTGTTTTTATTTTATTTTATTTAAAAACTTGATTTTACATCGCCTTCCGAAACTTAAATTTCATTTATCTCAAAACTCAATATTCCACTGTTTATCCCACTTTTTTGTGACGGTATAACCCTACCGGTTTCAAGGTACACACCTCATCTTCAGGGGAGCGCAAACAAGACTGAAGATGAGGTGAAAGCTTTGAACCCGATAGGGTTATACCGTCACAAAAAAGTAAAATAAACAGTGTTTGATAAAAATAAATTACAATGTATTTAAACCTCCACAGCGTTAATGCCTTAACTATAAACAACATATCAATATTTCGACTTAAATGCTTTTCGCAGAACAACGACGACATAATCTTTAAAATACCAACCAGTGTATAAATCTTAAATGGCGCCACGTACTTATAAAAGTCACTTCAAGACTTCTTTGAGAAAGCACCTTTTAGTGAAAAAATGCGTTTTTTTTGTTGTTGTTAAAAAGCGTTTACAGTAAAGCTTAAATATTTTAGTTACACAAAGCAATATAATGAACATATTTGCTAATACTTCAAACTTATTACAGTTTTTAACGTAATAAAAATGTTAGCTATTTTCAACATCTGATAGACAAGAGTTCTTCAAAATTGTCAGTTATCATAAGAATGCCCTTAATTAAGGGATCTGTGTAGTGTCGAAAGGAGGCCTCAAAAAATACAATACAAACATGGGTGGAATTCGTGGTGTAGAAAGATCAAGGAAAGAATTGTTAAACTAGGAGAAAAAAATGAAAAGGGATAAAAGTAACGAATCAGAGAATCAGAAAGGATTTAAATGTATGAAAAGACGTTTGGATATAGAGCAAGGAGCAAGGAAGTTTGTCGTGATAGAAATTTTTCGTATTATTTCCATTCTGTCTATCCTAACAGAGATTTGGCGTTATGGTATATGTCAGGGGTGGGCATACACGAGGTCAACGAGAGCCACATTCTGGATTTTCATATACGAGTATATAAAGAACCACACCATAGTCACGTTCTCACGTTGTATTAAATACACTAATTCAAATTTATTATTACATATTCTACTCAAATCTTAATTGCTATATAAAGTATAAAAAATACACATATAAGAAAATATACAAATAGCGCAGAATACGGTTTTCGTGGTTTGCGCACATAAAGAGGCAGGAGATGCGCGCGCACCCTACACATTGAAATCACAGCACACACGTATACACCGATACTTGCGTCTTTGACAAGTGCATTTATGCATGCGCATTTTGTCACTTACAACATTTAGAAAGGAAAATCGCGAAAATACAAGTATAAGGGGGAAATAAAGTATCTATATTTTTATAAGAGACATTGGGAGTCGCACTTAACCCAACAAGAGCCGCATGCGGCTCTCGGAGCCACACTTGCCCACGCCTGGTATAAGTGATCGAATAATGACCTAGTTGATAAGACGCTATACGTCTACCAAGGGATTTTGGATTCGATTCCTTACGGTAACAGAAAAAAAATATAAAAAAATGATTGCAGTGTGGTAACAATACTCGCGTGACATTATTGCGAACAATTGCAATGACGAACTGCGAATTATGTGTAAACTCATGTAGCTTTCAGCCCGAAAGCTTGATGAATTAATCGTAGACAATGTTTTCTCCGGTAACTCTTTCAATATGTTCTAATTACCAATTTCGATATATTGAAAGACACAATGAAAAAGTATCTGCATAAAAATAAAATGCAACTATTTCATTGAATATGAATCGATCCCGCAACCTCCGGGCTGAAAGACAGGCTTCTTACTGAGTAGGCCACGAAAGTCACCATTGCTATGAATCTATGTACACTTTTACGTGATATATAATATTTGTTGTGTGATTGACCAACGAATTCCTGGTAGACATTTCCATAACATTTTTCTTAAAGGTGCAATATCCGTATTTGAGCGTAGGGGTCTCTCATAAGCTATGAATTACCCCCAGCTTTTCAATATATTGAACCGCTCTTTCGCCATCGAAAACAATTTATAGTTTCAACCCTTTATAGTTTTTGAGATTGCTTGATGAAGCGAAAACAATTTCTTTCTCGCACTATCGCTTGTCTTCCAACTTGTCTTCTCTTATAACTTACAATATGGACATACCATATACCAATCTAACTTGTTAACGCTGCAAATTTTTGGACCTCAGTAGTAAAGTATTAAAGAAATTGAATATCTTTTAACATTTGAATGTATTAATTAATACGGGCTACAAGCAACGTTCCCTCTAACGTGTGCGCGTGTGCAGCCGCACACGTGTTAAAAATTGTCCGCACACATGTTTCCATCTTCCGCACACATCTCAAAAAAATGAACTTGTAACCATATTTTGTTTTGCGCAATTATATATTAGGTGTTAACATAAGTTGTGTTCGTTTTTTTTTTTCAAATTTAAAAATGAGCACCAAAAGTAAAACAAAATGGTAAATGTTATACGTCATTCGAAAGAAAAATTTCTGCTCTACAAGATTTTGTGTTACATACGTTACATACAATATATTATTTTATTACAAGCCTTCAAAACGGAATGTCAAGTAGACGAAAGTGAGCATTTTCGACACCTCCAGTGGACTTCGATGAGGACCGCTTAAACCATATTATTCATGAAGATCCCCTTGAGACCACCGTAGAATTGGCTGAGCAGATAAATTGTAGTCCCATGACTGCCATCTTAAATTAATGGGAAAACCTTTCAATCGCCTGAAAGTTATCTCTTTGCTATTGTAACATTAGGGTCGATCTATTAAAAAATATGCTTTATGAAGTGCAACAGCTTGCATACAATAAATCTACATGCATACATACACATATGTATCTTCTATACACAACGTGGTTGATCATCCTAGTCGATCACGAGGGACATCCTATTATCATATATAGAATGCCAAACTTTAGAGCTAATATCCAAGGTCTTTACTATATACAAACAATTGGCAAACAATAAATCTACATACACACAGGTGTCTTCTATTCATAAGATGGTTGATAATCCTAGTCGATCACGAGGGACATCCTATTATCATATATAGAATGCCAAACTTTAGAGCTAATATCCCAGGTATTTACTACATACATACAATTTGCAAACAATAAATCTACACACACACACATGTGTCTTCTATTCACAAGATGATTGATAATCCTAGTCGATCACGAGGGAAATCCTATTATCATATATAGAATGCCAAACTTTAGAGCTAATATCCAAGGTCTTTACTATATACAAACAATTGGCAAACAATAAATCTACATACACACAGGTGTCTTCTATTCATAAGATGGTTGATAATCCTAGTCGATCACGAGGGACATCCTATTATCATATATAGAATGCCAAACTTTAGAGCTAATATCCAAGGTATTTACTACATACAAACAATTAGCAAACAATAAATCTACATACACACAGGTGTCTTCTATTCATAAGATGGTTGATAATCCTAGTCGATCACAAGGGACATCCTATTATCATATATAGAATGCCAAACTTTAGAGCTAATATCCAAGGTATTTACTACATACAAACAATTAGCAAACAATAAATCTACATACACACAGGTGTCTTCTATTCACAAGATGGTTGATAATCCTAGTCGATCACGAGGGACATCCTATTATCATATATAGAATGCCAAACTTTAGAGCTAATATCCAAGGTCTTTACTATATACAGACAATATCAGTGGCATACTAGGTAAGATGGCTGTCTTCAATTCCGTGGGTCTGGATACAATTCTAGATGGTACCCAGATTTTTTTTAATGACTTCTTGTCTAATTTTTATTTAAGACTTGTTTAAACACTGTTTGATTTAAATAGATTAATTACCACATAGCTATAAACCCACCAGATTATACTATGAGTATATACAATGAATGTGTACTATAATACAATAAACTTTTTATTGTTTGAACTCTATTCAATAATAATACATTTCCGGTAGAGACCTCAATCCACTTGTTCACAGCTTATCGGCGACGGCTGCCGGAAATGCACCACAAACGCAAAAAAAGGTATGTATATATTCAAAATACATCCAACTCATAGTGACTGTTTTGAGAAATATCTAAAACCAACAAGGCAAGTTACAATATTCGTAATAGATTCTTTTTTTGACTGCTTTAATTGTATTGCATGATCGAAATAAAATAGGTATTGCATTGTATAATACTTTCTTTGTATACAGTACAAACTGGCTGACTTATTTCCATGTGGCAATCTCTTCCAGCCAACCAGAAATATGTTAAAGAGACCTAAAGTGAAAACCAGTCTTGAATACTTAAAAAAAATCTAGGTTCCATCGGGATTTGAACCCGCAACCTCCGAATTCGGATACAGACGTCTTATCAACTAGGTCACCTTCGACCTTCTTAACCTATTGTAGTTGGTAGAAGTTTAGAATCTTCAAATCTTCAAACAAACTCAATGGATGCTAAAAAAATTTATACAATCTTTGAAAGATGATGAATTCAGTGTTTTTTTAAGATAATTCGTTTTAAGTATCGCAAATGCTCCAATTGGTTTGCCGTTCTATCTATGAACGGTTCATTTGTTTTCATATTTGGGCGCATTTTTTTTCAATAGCTGTTTTTAAATTCATCAACTGTTGCTGGTTTTGTACCATAAATTTTATTTTTCAAGAGTCCCAATAAAAATAGTAAAAATGTGTATATATTTATTGGAATACCAGATATACTTGAACATGACAGTATCAAAATCAGCTCAAATTATAGTTCCCAACAATATTTTAGTACTTATTTTAATATATATAGAAGTAAAACGTGGATATAAAAAAATACTGGAAGGAGCCAATTAAACGATGCACTGAAAATGTATAGCAGAATAAAAAATGAAGTTATCAGAGATGATTATGCTATGAGCATAAGACTAATGTATTACGTAAGATCAATAAGAGCGCTCTGAGATGGTTAGGACGAGTAGAATGAATGAATGAAGAAATATTAACAATAGAATTATTCAGTGAAAACGTGAATCGAAATCGTGGTAGAGGAAGACCAACAAAAATATCGATCAAGTGATGGATACTTTGGAAAACGAAATGTTAAAAGTTGCATGAGATGTTTGTATGTAGAAGAAGTAAAATATATGTATCGCGATAGGAAAGACTGGAGCTCTTTCCTCTCTGCCTACCCAAACGGGGAAACGGCATTAGGGTATGTAATATGTGTTAGAGCCATCGCTTAAAAAAGGAAACGATTACAGATTGTGTGCGATTTTTGTGTTGTGTCTAATATCCTTAAGGTATATATATATATATATATCTCTGAGCTATGTGAGAGAAGGGAATTTAGATGGCGTTCATTGCGATCTGCTGACGCTTTTGCACCTGACAAACTGTATGAGTAAGAATATCTCTGAGCTATGTGAGAAGAGGGAATTAAGATAGCGTTCATTGCGATCTGCTGACGCTTTTGCAACTGACAAACTGTATGAGTAAGAATATCTCTGAGCTATGTGAGAAGAGGGAATTGAGATGGCGTTCATTGCGATCTGCTGACGCTTTTGCAACTGACAAACTGTATGAGTAAGAATATCTCTGAGCTATGTGAGAAGAGGGAATTTAGATGGCGTTCATTGCGATCTGCTGACGCTTTTGCAACTGACAAACTGTATGAGTAAGAATATCTCTGAGCTATGTGAGAAGAGGGAATTTAGATGGCATTCATTGCGATCTGCTGACGCTTTTGCACCTGGCAAACTGTATGAGTAAGAATATCTCTGAGCTATGTTAAAAGAGGGAATTTAGATGGCGTTCATTGCGATCTGCTGACGCTTTTGCACCTGGCAAACTGTATGAGTAAGAATATCTCTGAGCTATGTGAGAAGAGGGAATTTAGATGGCGTTCATTGCGATCTGCTGTCGCTTTTGCACCTGACAAACTGTATGAGTAAGAATATCTCTGAGCTATGTGAGAAGAGGGAATTTAGATGGCGTTCATTGCGATCTGCTGACGCTTTTGCATCTGACAAACTGTATGATTAAGAATATCTCTGAGCTATGTGAGAAAAGGGAATTTAGATGGCGTTCATTGCGATCTGCTGACGCTTTTGCACCTGACAAACTGTATGAGTAAGAATATCTCTGAGCTATGTGAGAAGAGGGAATTTAGATAGCGTTCATTGCAATCTGCTGACGCTTTTGCACCTGACAAACTGTATGAGTAAGAATATCTCTGAGCTATGTTAGACGAGGGAATTTACATGGCGTTCATTGCGATCTGCTGACGCTTTTGCACTTGACAAACTGTATGAAAAAGAATATCTCTGAGCTATGTGAGAAGGGGGAATTTAGATGGCGTTCATTGCGATCTGCTGACCCTTTTGCATCTGACAAACAGTATGTGTAAGAATGAAAAATATTGCGTTCCACATTTGATGTCGTTGATAATTGCTTTGAAATTTCAAAAACAATAGTCTAAATTGTTGTAGAAATCTTTGTACTGAGACGAAAACATGAGAGATGTAGGACAGAGAAGAAAATGTAGGACAAAATACAGGATGAGGTGATTAGGGATGAATGTAAATTTAAGGCTGATGACGAAATATGTGTGTCGCGATAGGAATGGTTGACGCTCTCTCCGCTATGCCTACTTCGAAGAAGACGGCGTGATAGTAACAAAAGTTAATTTTAACTACAATAAAAATCAACGGAACTATTAAAATTAATATGAAAAAGGGTTTTAAAAAAAAAACTAGAACATTTTTTCTTTTCTGAATTTGTCTCATACTAAAGATTCGATAGAATTCTTCTCGCATTAAAACGATCTTCACTCTTCGTGTATTTCAAACCAACATAAAAAATGTGTTATGTGGAATGAATCTGTTTTGCGAATATACTCGTTTGTCCAAATATCTATGCACCACCCCTCTTCTCTGCATCGAGCAGGACTGCAAGCGACGTTGTGATTTATCCATGGAATTTTTAATTTTTTTTATTTTACATTACACTGAAATTAATTTATTAAGTTCTGTTAAAAATTTCTGCGTTATTTGTTTTAGATATTTTTCAAATTCAATAGTTAAATATTTGTTAGATTGTTTAACCATTATTTAATATTTAACTAGATAAAAACAGAAATTAACAATATACGTCAAGTTGTAAGGTAAAGTATCCTTTTTTTTTCATTTTTAGCTATTTAGGTATTCCTGAATCAGTGTATAACGTTTCATCATTTTTCTATCCAATTCCTTGATTGATTTTATTTATATGAAATTCAAAACAATTTTTCTTATACTTTATTTAACTTTTCTTCTACAAAATAATTCCCCATATTATCTATACCTTTCTGCCACCTTTCTTTCAAATCATTCATGGCGTTCTTGTAAAATTCAGCGGGTTTTGACTGAAAATAGTCTAAAAGGGCTGTATTCACCTCTTCTAAGGAATTAAAATTTTGATCTCTTAGAAAATGTTCCATAGAACGAAATAAGTGAAAATCAGATGGTGCGAGATCCGGCGAGTATGGAGGATGCAGCAGGGTGACCCAACCAAGATCCTGAAGTTATTCACGCGTCAATTTCGCACTATTTTAAAGATGGCGCATCAACAAAAACGATATTACTTACGGGTACCACTAATATAATATATATTTTTCCCCTTATTTTAATATATTTATTTTGTCATATTATTTTTGAATCATTTAATGAATAGGCTTTTTTTAAACTTGAGAAAATGTAGGAAGTTCATGTGACATTTGAAATGCCATGTCTCAAAGGGATGGGGTAAAATCGTTTTTTTTTTACAAATCGAATCGTTTTTTTTTATAAATCGAAATATCATTTTTTTCTAATTTTCATTATACTGACTTTCTAATATATGATTTGTATATATCTTTAAATAGGCCAAGATTCACTATGAATTAATACGAATTAAGAACATTTAATTTTAGGTACTTATAAAAAAATCGAAAATCAAATTATCGTATAACCCATCTAATGTAGTTACTTTTGACAAACGTCGCCAAATATTATTTGATTTTAACAAACTGCCATATTTTTACTATAATAATTTGTAACAAGATGTATTAATTTGTCATTATTGTCAGTTTTTGTGTTGTTTATAGTTAAGGCATTTACATTGTGGAGGTTTAAAGACATTGTAATTTATTTTTATCGAACACTGTTTATTCCACTTTTTGTTTTTTTTTTTTTTTTTGCGGAAAAAAGTGGAAAAAACAGTGTTTGATAAAAATAAATTACAATTGTCAGTTTTATATAATTTATTTACCCCTAAGTAACTTGCTATTTATTAGAATCCAGGCTTATATTAAAGTTGATAAAATAATTAAAATTACTGAAATAACTATAAGACGAACTTATGAGAAGAGCTACGAAAAGTAGCGAAAGCCTTAGGAAACAAATATACGAGTATATGTCTGAAATTAATGGAGAGCGAGATCCAGGAAGACTGAAAGGGGATAGATGAAGACATTTCAACTGAAGGAAAGGTATGAATCATTAGAAACATGAGTGTATAACATATATGACAAGATGTTTGGATGTTTTTGCGGCGAGAGTCATGTGCATGGGAATAAAGGTGAGGAAATTTGTTCTTTCTGCCTTCCCCAAAAAATATTGGTCCTCACATAGAAGTTATGTGCAACTCAGCTTATAAAACTCTAGGATTTGTGATGAGAATCTCTAAGTCGTTTGAAAACCAATTGGTGCTCAAAACGTTGTTTAATTCATTGATCCGTAGTAAACTAGAAAAGCAATGCTTGCATTTGGAGCCCAGTGGGGGAGCAGAACTCGCTCATGGTGGAGAAAGTACAAAAAAAATATCTACGATATCTCTATATGAGAGAGTTCGGTGTCTATCCATGGCTTTATCCTACTCAGTTCCTGCTGGGCATGCTCGGGTATAACTCCTTGAGCGTAAGAAGAGATGTGCGTCTCCTGGTATACGTTGTCAAACTCGTTCGAGGAGTTGTGAGCTGTCCAGCATTACTACAAAGATTAGCGTTAAATGTTCCTAACAATTACACTAGACTGCGCCGGCAAGAACTGTTCTCAATAACATACGCAAGAACGGGTCTTCCAGCCGCTATGCCTGTTGGAAGGGCCTTAACTCTTCTGAACGGGACTGCTTCGGATATTGACATATTTCATATCACATTACCAAAAGCAAAAGTAAATTTTCTTCTTAGATTGAGCGCGTTAGAAGGCACTCTTCAACATACCTAAATGACTGAATATATGTGTGTAATATGTTTGTGTGTATTTACTCGTTTGTATGCATATGCATTATTTTTTTATTTTATATAATTTTTTAATTTATTTTTTTCCCCTCTATGTAATTTTTCTTCTTTTTTGACGTTTTGTATTTTCAAAGTAATTGGGCTAAGCCTGTTTTGAAAAAATAAATAAATAAATATATGGCTTGATGATGCATATCTCCTCATTCATTCTTTTAAAACTATTTCAATGTATTACTGCCTAACTATTTTGAAAATTTTGGACTCCTTTGAGGCTTTTCTTTTTTTTCATTCTTGCTTACAGTTTACCTGAGGTGATATACGAGTATGTGGGTTTACTTTTTATTTTGTTTTCTGCCATACATTTTTGTTTTTTTTTAAATTTATTATTTAATCTAGATATGCGGGGGTGTGGGATGGAAGCACCCCGATGTCCTTGCGATCGGGCTCGCCCTACATTGGTGGGGTGTATCTCGGCCGGGGGAATATTTGTGGGATGAGCCCGGACCTTTTAATGTCTTCTCTCTTGAATGTATTTATTTTCCGTGTTTTTTTTATATTCTTGTTCTACGTGTTCAAGGGTGTGGGCTGAAAACCATCTGGTGTCCCCGTGGCTGGGTTCGCCTTATATTGGTGGGGTGTATCTTGGCCGAGAGGATGTTATTAGATGAGCCCAGACCTTTTGATAACTTCTGTATTTAATATATTATCTGCAATTTATGTGTTTTAGAAGTGTTATTTAAATATATTTTGTACATACTATGTTGCTGTCAATAAACCTATATTTATTTATTTATATATACGAGTATATGTAATTTTAGCATGGTTTTGATTTAAAAATATGATAAATTTATTTTTTAATCTGATAAGTCGATTGTTAAAAAAATATAACATTGAATATATATTAAATGCATGCTGTGGATACATTTATGCGTTTTACCATCAAATTTTCTTCTGAATTATCATTCACACCGCTTTCCATCTGGACATACATTCACACCGCTTTCCATCTGGGGTAAGCAGAGGCATTTCTTATCTCGACACATTTACTACATCCATACCTCTTCTCATACTGCTCCAATGTTTTTTTTTAACTTGTTCATGGAATGTGAGTATACAATTATTTTAATTTATGTATTAACTGTTCACAATACAACAGTAACTATTTATGTTTCAATGCAAAGGCATATCGGTGAGTAATACAAAAATAACAATACAAGAACCCATAATTTTGTAGATACTGAAAACCACTTTACAATTTATAGCCTTGATGAAGTGGGTTTATTTTTGTATTGGAAATTTTATATACTACCTTGATCAAAAAGATTTAGGACCGGCCACCGTGTGGCGCTGTCAGTCACCTGATTGAAATTCTTTTTTTTTTGTTAGGTTACCACATCTATCATTGACACTTCTCTCTAAATTTCAGCGTCTTAGCTTGACATTTGTAAAAGTTACGCTGTACTGAGTACATCTACCTTTGTGGGTGTTTTCGATTTTTTACAAGTTTGAAAATGGCATGAACTGTGCATCAACGAGTTTGCATTAAATTTTGTATGAAAAACGGATTTAACGGTCCGCAGACCTTGAAAATGTCGGAGAAGTGTTTTTCGGTGGCACGATGGCTTCAGAAGAGGTCGTGAGTCAGCCGATGATGACGAACCCAGTGGCAGTCGAAAACCGATGAAAACATCGATAAAATCAAAGAAATGTTGGCCGAAAACCGCAAATCAGAGAGCTGGCAGAGGACTTGAACATCGCTTATGGATCTGCTCAAGATATTTTGGTTAGTTATTTGGGCCTCACACGTGTCGCTGCAAAACTGGTGCCGAAAGACTTCAATTTCATGCAAAAAAAGGACCGCGTTGAAATCGCGAATGACATGATTTCCATGACTTTTTTTTACCAAAAACAACACGACTTCTATCCAGCGACCTTTGAATTCACCTGATCTGGCTTCCTGCGACTGTTTCCTGTTCAACTAACTTAGAAAACCGCTTCGCGGAACGCGTTACAGCACCCGAGAGGATGTCATGAAAAAATCGAAGACGGCTCTGATGGACATACCGAAAATTGAGTACCAGCGGTGTTTCGAGGATTGGATCAAGCGCTGGCGTAAGTGCGTTGCAGTCGATGGGGAGTACTTTGAAAGGGACCATAACGATTTTGATGAATAAACTTGTATTTTAGATTTTATGAATCAAGTCCTAAAACTTTTTGATCAAGGTAGTATTACCTTCAACCTTAAAATTCACATCCTTACAAATACTCCAAACTATCCCATAAACCATACGTACCACATTATAATCTAAAAAATATGACCAACAACTTTAGGTATATCACAATTAACGTAATAAATAGTACCATTATTATTTGTATATTAAAAAAATAAAGCACAAACCATAAAGTTTAAATAAGTTCATCATTCATCAGTTCACTCTGTCATTCATTCACGTGTTCCGTCGCGAGACTATTAGCGCATCGTGAGACAGAGACGACGCTCTACAAAACCGAAGTTAGCCGATTATGTCCGAAAGTCTCTTTCTTACGCCCGATGTGTATTACATACCGCCGGGTACTGTATGTTTCAAAAACTGTCAATGTTTTAACCTATTTTATTTTATATCATTGAAGTTAACTCAACCAGTTAACGTAAACACTTATTTACAATATTAAAGAGGGTCAAAATACGCGTAAAGAGATTTGAAGACGTTTAAAAGTAACCCTATAAATTAACCCCGAAACTCTTTTTACCTTACACAAAACACACCAACGCAAAAGGATAGAGTAATTATTTTGTCTTAACCTTAGGGCGAATCGTCAATTTTCAGTTTTATAATGACTTTTTCCAACAAATAATAATGCCCTTTATATTCGACCCTTTTTATGCCGCGTTTACTTTTACTAGACCTTGCTCATGATATCTCTCAGTTTCACTTAAGTAAATTCTGACCAAACCTCAATTTATTTCGTAAGTTTCAGAATTGTTTTAAAAAAAAAAACATTTACAATACTCATTCTGCCACGTGGTAATCTCTTCCAGTCAACCAGAAAGATGTTATATAAAAGAGACCTTACATAAAAAACCTGATTGATACCACTGTAATTTGTTTTATCAAACACTTTATAACTAATTACAATGTCTTTAAACTTCCACAATGTTAATGCCTTAACTATAAATAATATACTGATTGATACCATTTTAAAAAACATTGACTACCAACGAGAACTGAACCAGCAACCTCTCGGTTTAAAAAAGATGACTTATCAACTAAATATGAATCTAAATGAGTTGTCATTCTTTTATTTCACTATTTATATCTTTTGTAATATTTTACTTCACTCTTTATATATTTTGTAATATTTTACTTCACTCTTCATATCTTTTGTAATATTTTACTTCACTAATTATATCTTTTGTAATATTTTACTTCACTCTTTATATCTTTTGTAATATTTTACTTCACTCTTTATATCTTTTGTAATATTTTACTTCACTAATTATATCTTTTGTAATATTTTACTTCACTAATTATATCTTTTGTAATATTTTACTTCACTCTTTATATCTTTTGTAATATTTTACTTCACTCTTTATATCTTTTGTAATATTTTACTTCACTCTTTATATATTTTGTAATATTTTACTTCACTCATTATATCTTTTGTAATATTTTACTTCACTCTTTATATATTTTGTAATATTTTACTTCACTAATTATATCTTTTGTAATATTTTACTTCACTCTTTATATCTTTTGTAATATTTTACTTCACTCTTTATATCTTTTGTAATATTTTACTTCACTATTTATATCTTTTGTAATATTTTACTTCACTAATTATATCTTTTGTAATATTTTACTTCACTCTTTATATCTTTTGTAATATTTTACTTCACTAATTATATCTTTTGTAATATTTTACTTGCCTATTTATAAACGAGTATTTTGTGATATTTTACTTCACTATTTATATATTTTGTAATATTTTACTTCGCTATTTATATCTTTTGTAATATTTCACTTCATTATTTATATCTTTTGTAATATTTCACTTCACTATTTATATCTTTTGTAATATTTTACTTCACTATTTATATCTTTTGTAATATTTCACTTCACTATTTATATACGAGTATTTTGTAATATTTTACTTCACTCTTTATATATTTTGTAATATTTTACTTCACTATTTATATCTTTTGTAATAGTTTACTTCACTATTTATATCTTTTGTAATATTTCACTTCACTATTTATATCTTTTGTAATATTTCACTTCACTATTTATATCTTTTGTAATATTTCACTTCACTATTTATATCTTTTGTAATATTTTACTTCACTATTTATATCTCGATTCCCGAGTTAAAGCGCCTTTCAGGAAAGTCCACTCTCGAAACAGCAATATATAAATTGTACATACAAACAATCACGCCATTTTCTTGTAAGAGTAGGCAAACGAGAAGGGCGCCTGATCGCCTTATCTCGACACACATATTTCGCACAAGTATTGAACAAAAGAACACTTGAGCGTTTTAATAAGAAACTTTTTTAAATTCATCACTATTAATGTAAACATTTAGCACAAGTATTGAACAAAAGAACACTTGAGCGTTTTAATAAGAAACTTTTTTAAATTCATCACTATTAATGTAAACATTTAGCACAAGTATTGAACAAAAGAACACTTGAGCGTTTTAATAAGAAACTTTTTTAAATTCATCACTATTAATGTAAACATTTAGCACAAGTATTGAACAAAAGAACACTTGAGCGTTTTAATAAGAAACTGCTTTAAATTCATCACTATCAATGTAAACATTTAGCACAAGTATTGAACAAAATAACACTTGGACGTTTTAATAAGAAACTTTTTTAAATTCATCACTATTAATGTAAACATTTAGCACAAGTATTGAACAAAAGAACACTTGAGCGTTTTAATAAGAAACTTTTTTAAATTCATCACTATTAATGTAAACATTTAGCACAAGTATTGAACAAAAGAACACTTGAGCGTTTTAATAAGAAACTTTTTTAAATTCATCACTATCAATGTAAACATTTAGCACAAGTATTGAACAAAAGAACACTTGAGCGTTTTAATAAGAAACTTTTTTAAATTCATCACTATTAATGTAAACATTTAGCACAAGTATTGAACAAAAGAACACTTGAGCGTTTTAATAAGAAACTTTTTTAAATTCATCACTATCAATGTAAACATTTAGCACAAGTATTGAACAAAAGAACACTTGAGCGTTTTAATAAGAAACTGCTTTAAATTCATCACTATCAATGTAAACATTTAGCACAAGTATTGAACAAAATAACACTTGAGCGTTTTAATAAGAAACCGCTTTAAATTCATCACTATCAATGTAAACATTTAGCACAAGTATTGAACAAAAGAACACTTGAGCGTTTTAATAAGAAACTTTTTTAAATTCATCACTATTAATGTAAACATTTAGCACAAGTATTGAACAAAAGAACACTTGAGCGTTTTAATAAGAAACTTTTTTAAATTCATCACTATTAATGTAAACATTTAGCACAAGTATTGAACAAAAGAACACTTGAGCGTTTTAATAAGAAACTTTTTTAAATTCATCACTATTAATGTAAACATTTAGCACAAGTATTGAACAAAAGAACACTTGAGCGTTTTAATAAGAAACTTTTTTAAATTCATCACTATCAATGTAAACATTTAGCACAAGTATTGAACAAAAGAACACTTGAGCGTTTTAATAAGAAACTGCTTTAAATTCATCACTATCAATGTAAACATTTAGCACAAGTATTGAACAAAATAACACTTGAGCGTTTTAATAAGAAACCGCTTTAAATTCATCACTATCAATGTAAACATTTAGCACAAGTATTGAACAAAAGAACACTTGAGCGTTTTAATAAGAAACTTTTTTAAATTCATCACTATTAATGTAAACATTTAGCACAAGTATTGAACAAAAGAACACTTGAGCGTTTTAATAAGAAACTTTTTTAAATTCATCACTATTAATGTAAACATTTAGCACAAGTATTGAACAAAAGAACACTTGAGCGTTTTAATAAGAAACTTTTTTAAATTCATCACTATCAATGTAAACATTTAGCACAAGTATTGAACAAAAGAACACTTGAGCGTTTTAATAAGAAACTGCTTTAAATTCATCACTATCAATGTAAACATTTAGCACAAGTATTGAACAAAATAACACTTGAGCGTTTTAATAAGAAACCGCTTTAAATTCATCACTATCAATGTAAACATTTAGCACAAGTATTGAACAAAAGAACACTTGAGCGTTTTAATAAGAAACTTTTTTAAATTCATCACTATTATATAATGTAAACATTTAGCACAAGTATTGAACAAAAGAACACTTGAGCGTTTTAATAAGAAACTATTTTAAATTCATCACTATTATATAATGTAAACATTTAGCACAAGTATTGAACAAAAGAACACTTGAGCGTTTTAATAAGAAACTATTTTAAATTCATCACTATTATATAATGTAAACATTTAGCACAAGTATTGAACAAAAGAACACTTGAGCGTTTTAATAAGAAACTGCTTTAAATTCATCACTATCAATGTAAACATTTAGCACAAGCATTGAACAAAAGAACACTTGAGCGTTTTAATAAGAAACTTTTTTAAATTCATCACTATTAATGTAAACATTTAGCACAAGTATTGAACAAAAGAACACTTGAGCGTTTTAATTAGAAACTGCTTTTAATTCATCACTATCAATGTTAACATTTAGCACAAGTATTGAACAAAAGAACACTTGAGCGTTTTAATTAGAAACTGCTTTAAATTCATCACTATCAATGTAAACATTTAGCACAAGTATTGAACAAAAGAACACTTTAGCGTTTTAATAAGAAACTATTGAAAATTCATCACTATCAATGTAAACATTTAGCACAAGTATTGAACAAAAGAACACTTGGACGTTTTAATAAGAAACTGCTTTAAATTCATCACTTTCAATGTAAAATAAATATAAATTAATGGAAAAACTCGGCTACTTGGTAAATGTACTCAGATTATGAAAAGGTTGAACGAAATATTGAACGGCGAGTTGAAACAATGAAAAAATTCAGTGTCACCAAAAGACGTATATTCAAACAAATTGTTGATATACGAGTATTCAAGCGACAAAGTATAATATGTAAAGAGCCACAATAAACAATTTAAAATATTACTAAAGGCTCTCCTTAAAAACTTGTAAAGTTTATTAACACTACAGTTAGATATTTTTTAATAGTGGAAAATCAATCTTCACTTTACTACTTGAGATATCCTACAGTGTTTTTTGCGAAATGTGGTATACTTGGATCGACTAAATCTCATTATATAAATTATCTTGAAGAGATGAATCTTACTTAATTACGTAATTATCTAAATTATCTTACGTAATTATCTAAATTTCG
This sequence comes from Odontocerum albicorne, assembly GCA_949825065.1. Lineage (NCBI taxonomy): Eukaryota > Metazoa > Arthropoda > Insecta > Trichoptera > Odontoceridae > Odontocerum > Odontocerum albicorne. The sequence goes on from OX463843.1 coordinate 2,520,559, forward strand.
TTCTGGTAAACTTTATTTAAGGGATAGATAGAATAGGTTACATAAGGATTCACATTTCAGGTCACCATAAGGCACTAGAAAGTAGCATATATTTTTTATAATAGAAAATTGTGCACGCAGAGATGTTTAGCGGAATGTCTTGAAAGGACGCGATGATGATTTTGATTTGTTTGGTATTTAAATAAAATACGTCAATTAGCAATGCGGAAAGAGAGAGTGAATGAATCAATGAATAATAATTAATAATTAATGATGCTTTATTTATCGGTAAATGGGTATTTATACATTTCAGAATGGGCGCGGGAGTGCGCCCGCAATATATTTTTATCTCGTTTCTGTGCGTGCAGAAATGGTCGATTGAAATATTGCAGACATCGCAAGTATTATTGTGGGTAGACAATTTGTTTGCGAAAACGGCGAGACAGCGTGATGCGTTCTCTTTCTACTGTGGAATGTATCGTAAATAGTATTTGTGGGTAAACAATTTCAATGTTTTGGTATGCGACCTTTGGACATATCCAAAGGTCGTTTCGTCGGTCGTTGACCGTGTGTGTTGACAATATTCAGTGACGACCGTGGTTCCTACAAATGTATGAATGTGGAGGAGATGAAACTTGTGTGCTAAGATAGCCAAATTTATAGATTTATTGGCAATGCCTAAACCCGCAAAATACATGGCGGGATAATACGAGTATTTATATAAAAATATGTGTGTATAAAAAAAAAACTCATTAGCAAGCATTCATGATACATACCAACCATCACGTCATCTACCTGTCGGGGTAGGCATAGAGAAGAGAGCGCCGGACTTTCCAATTGCGACACACATTTTTCACTTCTTCTACATCAATTCACCTTCTCATACATCTCTTTTTACATTTCCTTCTTTTAAAATATCGTACTCGTTTGTATTTAACACGCTTTCTTCTCACATTTGCACTGTATGATATATTTGTATTGTTAGTATTTCTTCATTCATTCGTTACACGTGACCAAACCATCTTGTAGTTATAATTCAAAATCCACATATTATGAGTCTTTTCTGCAGATTAGCCGCCCGCTTGTAATACTCTGGATCAGTACAAACGAGCCGTGTTAATTCATGCGGGATTTTGAAAATAAAACCATTTTGTTTTGTTACAAACAACCACTGTCGTTTGAAAGAATGCCTGGAAAAAAGTGACTTAGTTATAATGAATTTAAGATCGATTTTGTCTTAGCACATTGATTAATGTGATTATTTATCGTTTTCAAAGGATGAAAGAATGCCTATTTTAGTTGTGAGTGAACTTCAGACGTTGTTGAAAAAAACGCCACAATTTAATAAGGCAAAACAAAATTAAAATGATACCAGACTAAAACGGGTTTCGAACGAATCCATTTACACACCGGGAGATTAGGATAGTTAGTGTTAAATGTGTGTCAGCGTTTGAAAAATATAAATAATTGCCATTTAGTTTTGAATACAAAGTCACTACACTAACGAGTTTTTTAATGAATTGTTTTTTTTACACTAAATTAAAAATAATCCTTTAAAACCAAAAACTAATTTGTAAAATTAGAACAAAGTGTGGTAAAGTAAATGCGATACATGAGTTAGTAATGAAAGATTAGATAAAATTAAAGAGGTTGTTATTATAGTAGTACTTTCACAGATGATGGAATAGTTGAGGGGGATAATGAACGACGTGTAGCGATAAAAAAAAAACTAAGTCAATGGGGCACTTAAAAAATATGTATACTCGAATTGAACAGTATCAAATTAAGATACTGTCTATATTGTATAATATTCTTAACTGTCCCGCCGCCCCCTCTTATCTCGCCGAAAATTTTCAGCGTCTTTCCAATCATGGATAAGCGCTACGCTCAAACAGAGATTGTCTATTGGCCTTTCCAGTTCACCACTCCTCTTTTTTTATGTCGTCCTTTACTTGTCCATGCAGTGAGACTCTGGAATCAGTTACAAACCAATATAAGACTCGCTCCGTCCTTGACATGCTTTAAGAAGTGACTGAAAAAACTCTTAATTTCTAGTCAGTAATATAACGTGTTTCATTCCTGATTTTTCTTTTCCTTTGCTCTCCACCATCCTTTCCTTTCCTTTTGATTGATGATATCTCACTTCACATGAAAAATAATGTTCGGGTGATTGTCCATCTTTATGGGGTTCGTGGATATATGCTCACGTATGTGTTTATATGGATTTCGTGGGGATGGATATTCATTTGAATGATTTATGCGACCACGTAACTTGCTTCATTTATTTTTGTCTGGTTGGTTGGAAGAGATTGCCGCCTGGCAATAAGCCCGCCAGATTGTATTTGCAATAAAAGTGTTAAATAAATATCAAAATCTCCCAAGATGATAGTCCACAACAGTATTTTAGTACAAACTTTGATGTATAGTATGAGAGTGAAACGCGGACGTAAAACAAAGATTAAATGAGCCGAATAAACGTTTCATAAATGCGTGCATTTCGAAGAATACACAGTGTAACAATGTATGACAAAATGCGAAATAAAGTATAAGAGATGAGTTTTAACTTACGAGTATATCACCTTGCTTACATATCCTACCACTTACATCTCGCTCAACACACCAGTGTGGCTGTGGTGTGTTGAACAAGATGAAGACGAGCACTCAGAGATTTATTTATTTAATTAACGACACAACAGTGTCTTTTATATACAAGTGAACATATGATAAGTTATACAAGTACTTTAAAATTATTGACAAAAAATACTAAACTTTGTCTTAAACTAACGTGTACAGGAGATACAAAAATCAGTAGTAATAATAAATTACAAAGTCATTGTTTAAAATTATTTGATATTAATATGTATATTTAAGTTCAATTAATGCATGTATGGTATATCACAAAATATTACCAAATTTTACCAAGTAGACTTACGTAATTGTTGAAGACTTACTTTAAAGTGGTAAAGAACCTAGATTTGTTTTTAGTGGAACAAAGCTTACATAGAACAAGAAGAATTGGATTTTTCGAAAATTTATGGATAGATCTTGAGATATAGAAAACACATGACCTCATTAGTAGAACGAGATGCAAGTTGGTTTGCAGAATCGAAACCTGTCACATGTTAATGCAGGCTAACTCAACTACAGAGTGATGATTTAGGCACGTGGAAAGAATCACAGAAGAAATGTTTACAATCAAAATGGAAATGGAAGACGTGGTACAATGGTGCTGTAGGGAATACCCACGTCCCTAAAATATTGTCAACATGCAGGGTCAATGACCGATGAATCAACCTCTGGATATGTACAAATGTCACATACCAGAACGTCAATACTGTTTACACGCAAATAATATTTACATCGCATTCCACGGTAGAAAGAGAACATATCACGCCGTCTCACCGTTTCGACAATAAATATTCTACCCACTGCATTATCCGCAGCGTCTGCGACCACCTCAGCACGCGCAGGAGTGAGATCGAGATATACCGCGGACGCATTCACGCGCCCCGTTCTGAAATTCTATATATACCTACTTACCGATGAATAAAGGGCACTTGTTATTATTCACTTGACCATTCATCGCTGTTTACTATTTATTGATTATTCACTCTCACTTCCCGCATTCCTGAATCGACGTATTTTATTTTAAATACAAACAAATCAAAATCATCACGACGTATCAAACTAAGCATCCCGCTAAAGTGCTATGGTTGGATATATTTACAAAGAAGGAAATGTAAAAAGTAAGAGAAATTGTAGGAGCTGTGTGAGAAGGTGTATACATGTAAAAGAAGCGAAATATGAGAAGATGAATTGGTCTAGAAGAGATGAAAGATGCGTGTCGTGATAGAAAAGTCTGATGTATCTCCTTGAGAGACAAAGTGATGGTATGAATGTATGTATGTAAGATTTACTTTATAATTGTCAGAAAAATATTATCTCTGCGATATTATTTTATCCTAAAAGAAATAATTTGTTCCAAATTTCCGTGGAAAAATATACCAATATAAATATTTTATTTATATGGGTCGAGTATTATGGCAATCTGGAATCCTAAAATAAACATTTTTTTTTGTTTAGAATATTTCTAAATAAACCCCTTTATTATCCTACTATAGAATAACAAAGTCATTTAATATTGAATATTCCAATACGGAGTTCTACAAAGTTAAACATGATTTCTTTTTATTTTCATAACAAGTATCTGTTATATGTACGAGGCATATCCAGAAAGTAAGTGTACTGAATTTTTGTAGGTTACAATTTTTTTTATTTAAACAAAAAAATTACGTGGTTACCGTAGTACATATGTAAGATATTTTTCGACATAGTCGCCATTCCTCTCAATGCAGGTGGTGAAGCGGGGTATCAACTTTTTTATGCCTTCTTCGAAGTAGTCTCCCGCCAACCCCTCCGTCCACTTCTCCACCTCCTCCTTTACCTCCTCGTCGGCTGAAAACCTTTTTTCACCCATGTGCAGCTTCAGGGAGGTAAAGAGATAGTAATCTGAAGGTGCTAGGTCAGGGGAATGCGCGGGATGGTTCAGGACATCCCAGTTAAACGAGGCGAGCAGTTCCTTCGTGGCGTTGGCCGTGTGTGGTCTGGCATTGTCGTGCAGTAGGCAGACTCCCTTTGTCAGAATGCCTCTCCTCTTATTTTGAATCGCCCTCCGCAATTTTTTTAGGGTCTCACAGTATCTTGCAGAGTTGATGGTCTCCCTTTGAGGCATATATTCAATTAAAATTATGCCTTGACAGTCCCAAAACACGGATGCCATGATTTTCTCGGCTGAAATTGTGGTTTTGAACTTTTTGGCGGAGGGTGAAGAGGTGTGACGCCACTGTTGAGACTGCCTTTTGGTTTCAGGCGTGTAGTGTGCAACCCAAGTTTCATCATCTCCATGGAGTTTGCAGCGCCTCAAAAACTCTTGCCCGGCATTATTTATTTCGCACTTGGCGGGAGATTAGATTGACATTTTTCACGAAACGTGTTGTCGCGTCGACACTTCTCAGCGTACTGACCTCGAACCAGTTTCGTTGTGGAGGGGAAGGGTCAGGCTACAGGGAAGTGTAGCCAACATGTCGAAAATAAAATCCATCCGGTTGTGAGAGCCTCAGTACACTTAGTTTCTGGATACGCATAGTATATATAATATATATAATATTTGAAAAGCCAATACATGATAAGTAATTGAAAGTGGACACACATAAATTATGTGGATCTGTGTTAGTTGACTGTCGTGGCTCTAGTAAACTAGGCTTGTTCCTGTATCTTCCAGGGTTTGTTGGGGTTCATGGCCTCGTAGTAATGCACTAAATTTCCATGCGGAGGTAAAGAGTTCGAACCCCACGTTGTGCTACTCCCCTTGAATGACACAGGCTTTTTCGCCTAATATTCGGGGGCTTTAAGATACCCCTTGATTACGGTAATATAAAAGATAAAAAAAAGGAATACAAATATTGTTTTGGTATATTGAACGACTGAACGAAGAAAGATTCACAAAATAAAGATATCTATTTATTTTATTTATTGAACACTTATTGCAAATACAATCTAGCGAGTTTATTGCCAGGCGGCAATCTCTTACAACCAACCAGGCAAAAGTAAATTAAGCAAGTTACGTGGTCGTATAAATCATTCAAATCACTATTCATCCCCACGAAATCCATAAACACATTCGTGAGCATATGCCCACGAACCCCACAAATATGGACAGTCACCCGAACATTATTTTTCATATAAAGTGAGATATCATCGATCAAAAGGAAATAAAGGGATGGTGAAGAGGAAAGGAAAAGAAAAATCAGGAATGAAACACGTTATTTTACTGACCTGAAATTAAGAGTTTTTTCAGTCGCTTCTTAAAGCATGTCAAGGACGGAGCGAGTTTTATATTGGTTTGTAACTGATTCCAGAGTCTCACTGCATGGACAGTAAAGAATGACGTAAAAAAAGAGGTGTGGTGAACTGGAAAGGCCAAAAGACAATCTCTGTTTGAGCGCAGCGCTAATCCATGATTGAAAAGACGCTGAAAATTTTCGGCAAGATAAGAGGGGTGGCGGGACAGTTAAATATATTATAAAATAAAGACAGTATGTGAATTTGGCGCCTATTCCTAACATTAAACCAGTTCAATGCCTTCTGGTATGAAGTTATATGATCGTACTTTCGTAGTTTGAAAATAAATCTTAGTCACACATTTTGAAGAAGCTGTAATGTGTCCAGCTGTTCCTCTGTAACATCCAAGTAACATACGTCCGCGTATTCCAGAATCGGAAATAGTAGAGATTGTACGAGTAAAATTTAGTTTTAAGTAGGTAGGAATCTTTGCAACACTTTAAGGGAATAAAGGCAGAAGAAGAAACTTCGGCTTACCTCATTTATTTGATCTCGCCATGAGAGAGTGTTATCTATTAGCACTCCTAGGTTTTTAACAGTTTTATGTAATGGTATGATAGAGCCATCAAGTAATGTTGGAGGAAGTTAGTCAGTGTTGAATTTACCGAGAAGCTGAGGGCTGCCAATGAGGATCGCTAGAGACTTCGTAGGATTTATAAGTAAGCCATGCTCCCCAGTCCACTCCGAGATGGATTGAAGGACGGCATTTAAATTTTTCAAAGCGGCTTACTCACTTAAATCGGAGAAATTAAGAAGAAAAAGGGAAAACCACGACATAGGTTAATTTTTCAACTAAATTTACGTCTTGGAATAGTGAGGGGATCCTCGACTACGAGGCCATGACATACTCGTATGAACATGGAAAAATATGTTAATACGAGTACTTTGATCGATTGTTGATCATTATAAAATTCATTTTACAAAATCAAAGAAGAAATTTTAAAATAATAACGTTAGCCAGTATATTATTTAAAATTATTAAATGTTTCTGTAACGTTCCATACAAAATTTAAAAGAAAGTTTACATCAAGTTGTCAAATCTTATGACTTTTGAAGCATTGTATGTGTACATGACCGTTTATGTATAAATTCAGTTAGTATACTTCAACTGTTTCAAAACAGGCATTTAGCCTAGTGAGATTGCTGATATGAAAACAAAAATTATTCTTTGTATTTTTTTTATCAAGCACTGTTTATTCCACTTTTTTCTTATTGTTTATTCAGTGGTAACATTTTTGTAAACAAATTATCTGTATATAATTTTAATTATATCTGACAAGCTCATTTTTGTAAATAAATTATCTGTATACTATTTTAATTGTATCTGACAAGTTCAGTAGCCTGGTGGTAATATTTTTGTAAATAAATTATGTGTATATCATTTTAATTGTATCTGACAAGCTCAGTAGCCTAGTTATAACATTTTTGTAAATAAATTATCTGTATACCATTTTAATTGTATCTGACAAGCTCCGTAGCCTGGTGGTTATATTTTTGTAAACAAATTATCTGTATATCATTTTAATTGTATCTGACAAGCTCCGTAGCCTAGTGGTAACATTTTTGTAAATAAATAATATGTATAGATACCATTTTAATTGCATCTGACAAGCTCTGTAGCGTTGTGGTAACATTTTTGTAAATAAATTAACTGTATATCATTTTAATTGATTCTGACAAACTCCGTAGCCCAGTGGTAACATTTTTGACTTCCACTCGGGGGTTTCAAATACAATTCGCGATGGTACTAAAAAAAAGTGAACAGTCTGGTAACAATACTCGCACATGCTAAGCGACCGTGTTGCCAACACGTTCAATTACGAACCGCCATTTCCGTAATTACCCTAGAAACCCTTAGCCCGAAAGAACGCTTACTGATACCGAAGACAATCCTATCTCCCGGCCACGCTATTCAATGTATCCGAAACATTAATTCGGATATGTTGAAGTATACCATACGCAAAAAATGTATCTGTGTATAATTTCATTTACATACCATCATATATATAATACATACCATCACGTCACTCCCAGTTAAGGTAGGTAGAGAGGGCTGAATTCCAGACTTTTCTCTCACGACACATATCCTTATCCTCCTCCGCATTCATAAACTTTTTCACACAACTTCAACAGATTTTTATTTAGGTTTACTTTTTACAAAATATCATTCACTTGATCCAATCATACACTGCTTGGTATTCCTCTATAGCGCCTTTCAATCCCCTTGGCATTACAAGAGTATATTTAATATATTAGTCTTTCTTCCTTCATTCGTTCCTCATGCTCAAACCATCTCAGCGTGGTCTTCATCTTTCTCAACAATCAACCTTAAATTCACATACATCCCTAACCACTTCGTCCCATATTCTGGCATACATTGTCACCCCATATTTTTGTTCACAATGCACGGATTTCTTCAGCTCCTATCGGTATTTTTTAACTTCCACGTTTCACTCCCATACATCAATCTCTGCTCTTTCCGATTCTGGACTATGCGGACGTATGTTACTCGGATGTTACAGAGTAACAGCTGGACAAATTACAGCGTCTTCAAAATGTGTGTCTAAGATTTATTTTCAAACTATGAAAGCACGATCATATAACTTCATACCAGAAGGCATTGAACTGGTTGAATGTTAGAAATAGGCGCCAAATTCACATGCTGTCTCTATTGTATAATGTCCTTAACTGTGCCGCCCCCTCTTATCTTGCCGAAAATTTTCAGCTTCTTTTCAATCATGGATTAGCGCTACGCTCAAACAGAGATTGTCTATTGGCCTTTCCAGTTCACCGCTCCTCTTTTTTTTACTTCGTCCTTTACTGTCCATGCAGTGAGACTCTGGAATCAGTTACAAACCAATATAAGACTCGCTCCGTCCTTGGCATGCTTTAAAAAGCGACTGAAAAAAACTCTTAATTTCTAGTCAGTAAAATAACGTGTTTCATTCCTGATTTTTCTTTTCCTTTCCTCTCCACCATCCCTTCCTTTCCTTTTGATTGATGATATCTCACTTTATATGAAAAAGAATATTCGGGTGATAGTCCGTCTTCGTGGGTATATGCTCACGTATATGTTTATCGATTTCTTAGGAATATATAGTAATTTGAATGATTTATGCGACCACGTAACTTGCTTCATTTATTTCTGGTTGGTTGAAAGAGATTGTCAATAAGCCCTCCAGATTGTAAAATAACAATAAGCCCGCCAGATTGTAATAAATAAATCAAATGTGGCACCAAAATACTATTATGAATAATTTTAAATGAATTTTTTTTAACTGTGTTTTGTATAAGTTTAACTGACGTTCCATCCCTGTTGAAAACAATCAATTATTTAGTAAAATGTACGACGTGCAAAACAAAATGAAATCATTCGGCTATACGAGTAAGCTAAAATCACTTATTCGCAGATCCAATCAATAAGGCGTGAGATTGCCTCAGGGTCATGGGTTCAAAATCCGCTTTATGTTGATGCATCTGCCTTTATTATCTTCCCTCTTTTTCTTTAAACTATTTTTACGTTGAAAATCGTGAAACGATAAGATGTATTATTTTTTCTGTTTAGGAAAATATTGTCTAAAGTTTAGAAGAAATAATGATATTAAATAACTTAAACGGACTGCTCATAATAGAATCTTGGTCTCAGTAAAGGAAAATGCAAGCGTAACTTGGAAGGAAGACAGGCAAGGCAAAGCCTTCGGGCGGCACTTTCAAGGAGTAGCAAATTTGAGATAAAATAAAACGCACAAGTCGTCGATAGTGGACTCTTTCTATCGATTTTTTTTTATATATTTTCCCTCTATTAAAATCCTTATGTTTACTTAGGTAGCAGAGTATTCCAAGATGGCCGATCAAAGGCAGAAATAATAAGTAGGGTCCAACAGGCAAGTGTTGCTTTTAACAAGAAATCCAAGATATTTCAATCTCCTAACATTGATATCAATGTTAGGAAGAATTTAGGGAAAACTGGCTGCGAAACGTGGACCATCAGCCGGAGCGAGTCCGGGCGTCTGGCTGCCTTTGAGATGTGGTACTACAGGCGCATGGCCAGGGTCCATTGGTCAGATCACATCCGAAACGACGAGGTATTGAGTGGGGTTGGAGAAACAAGGCAACTCCTAAATAGAGTTGCCCAACAACGACCCAGTTGGATAGGCCATAACATCAGGCACCCGGGCCTGCTCCTTACCATCGTCGAGGGAATGATCGAGGGCAATAATCATAGAGGCCACCCTAGATATAGCTACATGGACCGGGTGATCCGGGATGTGCGCTGTGGCAGCTACCAGGAGATGAAGAGACTGGCGGATGACAGAGATGAGTGGAGGGATCGAGTGCTTGGTGCAGACCAATCCTAGGATTGTAACCTAGATATAGCTACATAGACCGGGATGTGCGCTGTGGCAGCTACCAGGAGATGAAGAGACTGGCGGATGACAGAGATGAGTGAAGAGATAGAGTGCTTGGTACAGACTTATATCCTAGGATTATAACCGAGAAAAAAAAATTAAGAGCGATCTTCGTTTGATTCCGTTTTCATCATATGTCAAAAATGAGATTCAAATCTGAATTAGCGTAATTGTGGTTCAAAATTAATCCAAAATATATTTGCTTATCTTTATCGTTTTACAAGGATGCGTAATTTTCTGATAATTATTGTTCTTATATATTATGCTTCCATTACTTGATTACGGTAACGTATATTTTTTGGATGCCAGGGAAGAGATGCTGGATAAGTTGTAGAAACTCTAAAACGTTTGTATCCGATTTATATTTAACCTAAAAAAGTATATTTATTTATTAATAATATATTTAAAATATATATTTATCAATATATACATAATTAAGTTAACGAGGCGTATTTAAGTGCTTTCAGGTGTTTTCTTTATACACTTGTCAAGAGTTAGTTGAATACCACCCTTTGTTTTCTTTTCTTGATAAAGAGTTCCATAACATGCTGTGTCTTTCTCAATCGCCCTACGTACTTGAGATATACGGTGTCCATTGGGATCACATTCTTCCATGATAGTCACAAATTTGTCAAGATGCATGAAGGCTTCATTCATATTTTTTATTGTTAAAGTCTTGACGATTTTATCAGCTTCTTCTTCCTCGCTTTCATTGTGTATTTCATTTAACTGTTGTTACTCAATTAAGTATTCATTTGACAGAGGTACTGAGTGAGATTCAATCAACTCATTAACATCTTCGTTGTTGACGTCCAAGTTTAGTTCATTCATTAGGCTAACTATTTCACATGTGATCGTTTCCGGAGTTTCTTCAGAATGTATAAAATCACTCATCATTTGTGGGCATTATTGTTTCCAAGAACCTTTCATTGTTGACTCTTTTATTTCAGCCCACGAGTCTCCAATATTATCTATTGCGTTCCATATATTATAGTTCTTCCAAATATATGCGAACAATTTTTGCATTATAGACAAAAATCTTTACAAAATAGATTTTTTTTAAATGTGCGAAATAGCGAATTGTGCGAAAGTCGACGGCCGCCTGTATTATCTCCTAGATATTCTTCTACCACTCACATTTGCCATTCTTTATTATTTTGTGATATATATAGGCAGGTATAAATTTTCTTCAGATAGGTCCTATGTAGGTGGGTAGAATTCTACTAATAGTATTTCAATATCGTTATTTTCACTTAATACTAGTATTGTAAATGAGTAGGTCTACTAACATTAGAATAATAAAACCTATTTATATCTGAAGTATAACAGTTTAGAAAAATGTAAGTAATATTTTATGTCAAATATAACATTTAATATCTTGATCAAAAAGTTGTAGGACTTTATTCATAAAATCGAAAATACAAGTTTATTCATCAAAATCGATATGATCCCCTTCAAAGTACTCCCCATCGACTGCAACGCACTTACGCCAGCGCTTGATCCAATCCTCGAAACACCGTTGGTACTCAATTTTCTGTAAGTCCATCAGAGCCGTCTTCGATTTTTTTATGACATCCTCTCGAGAGCTGTAACGCGTTCCGCGAAGCGGTTTTTTAGGTCGGTTGAACAGGAAAAATTCGCAGGGAGCCAGATCAGGTGAATTCGAAGGCTGCTGGATAGTAGTCGTGTTGTTTTTGGTCAAAAACTCATGGAAATCATGTATTTCGCGATTCAACGCGGTCCTTTTTTGCATGAAATTGAGGTCTTTCGGCACCAGTTTTGCAGCGACACGTCTGAGGCCCAAATCATTAACCAAAATGTCTTAAGCGGATCCATAAGCGATGTTCAAGTCTTCTGCCAACTCTCTTTCGGCCAACATTTCTTTGATTTTATCGATGTTTTTATCGGTTTTCGACTGCCACTGCGTTCGTCATCCTCGACCAACTCACGACCACTTCTGAAGCGTTCGTGCCACCGAAAAACACTTCTCCGACATTTCCAAGGTCTGCGGACCGTTAAATCCGTTTTTCACACAAAATTTAATGCAAACTCGTTGATGCACAGTTGATGCCATTTTCAAACTTGTAAAAAATCGAAAACACGCACAAAGGTAGATGTACTAAGTACAGTGTAACTTTTACAAATGTCAAGCTATGACGCTGAAATTTGAAATTTGAAATTGTCAATGACAGATGTGGTAACCTAGCATAAAATAATTCCAATCGAGTGACTGACAGCGCCACACGGAGGCCGGTCTTAAAACTTTTTGATCAAGGTGGTATGTTTACATAAAGGCGGCTTTCTATATTGCGTAAGGGCGGCAGAATGTCTTGAGAGGGGCCTGCTTGAACGTTGCAAAAAAGTGATGACAGTTAAATAAATGCGGTAGGAATGAGAGCGTTGTCCTAGAATGTACAGAAAAACAAGTGTAACAGTATAAGGAATGATGACCATTACAAACAAAGAATGTGGATTGAATGAAAATAGAGTGATTAAGATAAGGAAGAAGCATTGATTTAGCCACGTGGAACGAATGAATGATGAAAGATTTATGGAAATAATACTTAAGACTGACAATGAAAGTATAAGAAGATTAGAAAAACGTAGCAAGACCTAACGATTAAAATTCTGATAGAGGAAAGAGTGAAAAGCATTTATAATAGAGTATGCAGTTGTATGAACCTGTCACGAGCAAAATATGTATGCCAGGATATCATAAAGTGGATATCAATTATGTTTGCCTAAAGCAATAAGGGCATAACCTGAAGGAGATGATGATGGCTATTCTTAGGAGATGATGATGACTATTATTAGGAGATGATGATGGCTATTATTAGGAGATGATGATGGTTATTATTAGGAGATGATGATGGCTATTATTAGTAGATGATGATGGCTATTCTTTGGAGATGATGATGGGTATTATTAGGATATGATGATGGCTATTATTAGGAGATGATGATGGCTATTATTAGGAGATGATGATGGCTATTATTATGAGATGATGATGACTTTTATTAGGAGATGATGATGGTTATTATTAGGAGATGATGATGGCTATTATTAGGAGATGATGATGGCTATTATTAGGAGATGATAATGGCTATTATTAGGAGATGATGATGGCTATTATTAGGAGATGATGATGGCTATTATTAGGAGATGATGATGGTTATTATTAGGAGATGATGATGGCTATTATTAGTAGATGATGATGGCTATTCTTTGGAGATGATGATGGCTATTATTAGGATATGATGATGGCTATTATTAGGAGATGATGATGGCTATTATTAGGAGATGATGATGGCTATTATTATGAGATGATGATGAATTTTATTAGGAGATGATGATGGTTATTATTAGGAGATGATGATGGCTATTATTAGGAGATGATGATGGCTATTATTAGGAGATGATGATGGCTATTATTAGGAGATGATGATGGCTATTATTAGGAGATGATGATGGCTATTATTAGGAGATGATGATGGTTATTATTAGGAGATGATGATGGCTATTATTAGTAGATGATGATGGCTATTCTTTGGAGATGATGATGGCTATTATTAGGATATGATGATGGCTATTATTAGGAGATGATGATGGCTATTATTAGGAGATGATGATGGCTATTATTATGAGATGATGATGACTTTTATTAGGAGATGATGATGGTTATTATTAGGAGATGATGATGGCTATTATTAGGAGATGATGATGGCTATTATTAGGAGATGATGATGACTTTTATTAGGAGATGATGATGGTTATTATTAGGAGATGATGATGGCTATTATTAAGAGATGATGATGGCTATTATTAGGAGATGATGATGGCTATTATTAGGAGATGATGATGGCTATTATTAGGAGATGATGATGGCTATTATTAGGAGATGATGATGGCTATTATTAGGAGATGATGATGGCTATTATTATGAGATGATGATGGCTATTATTAGGAGATGATGATGGCTATTATTATGAGATGATGATGGCTATTATTAGGAGATGATGATGGTTATTATTAGGAGATGATGATAGCTATTATTAGGAGATGATGATGGCTATTGTTAGGAGATGATGATGACTTTTATTAGGAGATGATGATGGTTATTATTAGGAGATGATGATGGCTATTATTAGGAGATGATGATGGCTATTATTAGGAGATGATAATGGCTATTATTAGGAGATGATGATGGCTATTATTAGGAGATGATGATGGCTATTATTAGGAGATGATGATGGTTATTATTAGGAGATGATGATGGCTATTATTAGTAGATGATGATGGCTATTCTTTGGAGATGATGATGGCTATTATTAGGATATGATGATGGCTATTATTAGGAGATGATGATGGCTATTATTAGGAGATGATGATGGCTATTATTATGAGATGATGATGAATTTTATTAGGAGATGATGATGGTTATTATTAGGAGATGATGATGGCTATTATTAGGAGATGATGATGGCTATTATTAGGAGATGATGATGGCTATTATTAGGAGATGATGATGGCTATTATTAGGAGATGATGATGGCTATTATTAGGAGATGATGATGGTTATTATTAGGAAATGATGATGGCTATTATTAGTAGATGATGATGGCTATTCTTTGGAGATGATGATGGCTATTATTAGGATATGATGATGGCTATTATTAGGAGATGATGATGGCTATTATTAGGAGATGATGATGGCTATTATTATGAGATGATGATGACTTTTATTAGGAGATGATGATGGTTATTATTAGGAGATGATGATGGCTATTATTAGGAGATGATGATGGCTATTATTAGGAGATGATGATGACTTTTATTAGGAGATGATGATGGTTATTATTAGGAGATGATGATGGCTATTATTAAGAGATGATGATGGCTATTATTAGGAGATGATGATGGCTATTATTAGGAGATGATGATGGCTATTATTAGGAGATGATGATGGCTATTATTATGAGATGATGATGGCTATTATTAGGAGATGATGATGGCTATTATTATGAGATGATGATGGCTATTATTAGGAGATGATGATGGTTATTATTAGGAGATGATGATAGCTATTATTAGGAGATGATGATGGCTATTGTTAGGAGATGATGATGACTTTTATTAGGAGATGATGATGGTTATTATTAGGAGATGATGATGGCTATTATTAGGAGATGATGATGGCTATTATTAGGAGATGATAATGGCTATTATTAGGAGATGATGATGGCTATTATTAGGAGATGATGATGGCTATTATTAGGAGATGATGATGGTTATTATTAGGAGATGATGATGGCTATTATTAGTAGATGATGATGGCTATTCTTTGGAGATGATGATGGCTATTATTAGGATATGATGATGGCTATTATTAGGAGATGATGATGGCTATTATTAGGAGATGATGATGGCTATTATTATGAGATGATGATGAATTTTATTAGGAGATGATGATGGTTATTATTAGGAGATGATGATGGCTATTATTAGGAGATGATGATGGCTATTATTAGGAGATGATGATGGCTATTATTAGGAGATGATGATGGCTATTATTAGGAGATGATGATGGCTATTATTAGGAGATGATGATGGTTATTATTAGGAGATGATGATGGCTATTATTAGTAGATGATGATGGCTATTCTTTGGAGATGATGATGGCTATTATTAGGATATGATGATGGCTATTATTAGGAGATGATGATGGCTATTATTAGGAGATGATGATGGCTATTATTATGAGATGATGATGACTTTTATTAGGAGATGATGATGGTTATTATTAGGAGATGATGATGGCTATTATTAGGAGATGATGATGGCTATTATTAGGAGATGATGATGGCTATTATTAGGAGATGATGATGGCTATTATTAGTAGATGATGATGGCTATTCTTTGGAGATGATGATGGCTATTATTAGGAGATGATGATGGCTATTATTAGGAGATGATGATGGCTATTATTAGGAGATGATGATGGCTATTATTAGGAGATGATGATGGCTATTATTAGGAGATGATGATGGCTATTATTAGGAGATGATGATGGCTATTCTTTGGAGATGATGATGGCTATTATTAGGAGATGATGATGACTTTTATTAGGAGATGATGATGGCTATTATTAGGAGATGATGATGGCTATTATTAGGAGATGATGATGACTTTTATTAGGAGATGATGATGGTTATTATTAGGAGATGATGATGGCTATTATTAAGAGATGATGATGGCTATTATTAGGAGATGATGATGGCTATTATTATGAGATGATGATGGCTATTATTAGGAGATGATGATGGCTATTATTATGAGATGATGATGACTTTTATTAGGAGATGATGATGGTTATTATTAGGAGATGATGATGGCTATTATTAGGAGATGATGATGGCTATTATTAGGAGATGATGATGGCTATTATTAGGAGATGATGATGGCTATTATTAGGAGATGATGATGGCTATTATTAGGAGATGATGATGGCTATTATTAGGAGATGATGATGGCTATTATTAGGAGATGATGATGGATATTATTAGGAGATAATGATGGCTATTATTAGAAGATGATGATGGCTATTATTATGAGATGATGATGGCTATTATTAGGAGATGATGATGGTTATTATTAGGAGATGATGATAGCTATTATTAGGAGATGATGATGGCTATTGTTAGGAGATGATGATGACTTTTATTAGGAGATGATGATGGTTATTATTAGGAGATGATGATGGCTATTATTAAGAGATGATGATGGCTATTATTAGGAGATGATGATGGCTATTATTAGGAGATGATGATGACTTTTATTAGGAGATGATGATGGTTATTATTAGGAGATGATGATGGCTATTATTAAGAGATGATGATGGCTATTATTAGGAGATGATGATGGCTATTATTAGGAGATGATGATGGCTATTATTAGGAGATGATGATGGCTATTATTAGGAGATGATGATGGTTATTATTAGGAGATGATGATGGCTATTATTAAGAGATGATGATGGCTATTATTAGGAGATGATGATGGCTATTATTAGGAGATGATGATGGCTATTATTAGGAGATGATGATGGCTATTATTATGAGATGATGATGACTTTTATTAGGAGATGATGATGGTTATTATTAGGAGATGATGATGGCTATTATTAGGAGATGATGATGGCTATTATTAGGAGATGATGATGGCTATTATTAGGAGATGATGATGGCTATTATTAGGAGATGATGATGGCTATTATTAGGAGATGATGATGGCTATTATTAGGAGATGATGATGGCTATTATTAGGAGATGATGATGGATATTATTAGGAGATAATGATGGCTATTATTAGGAGATGATGATGGCTATTATTATGAGATGATGATGGCTATTATTAGGAGATGATGATGGTTATTATTAGGAGATGATGATAGCTATTATTAGGAGATGATGATGGCTATTGTTAGGAGATGATGATGGCTATTATTAGGAGATGATGATGGCTATTATTAGGAGATGATGATGGCTATTATTAGGATATGATGATGGCTATTTTTAGGAGATGATGATGGCTATTATTAGGAGATGATGATGGCTATTATTAGGAGATGATGATGGCTATTATTAGTAGATGATGATGGCTATTCTTTGGAGATGATGATGGCTATTATTAGGATATGATGATGGCTATTATTAGGAGATGATGATGGCTATTATTAGGAGATGATGATGGCTATTATTATGAGATGATGATTACTTTTATTAGGAGATGATGATGGTTATTATTAGGAGATGATGATGGCTATTATTAGGAGATGATGATGGCTATTATTAGGAGATGATGATGGCTATTATTAGGAGATGATGATGGCTATTATTAGGAGATGATGATGGCTATTATTAGGAGATGATGATGGCTATTATTAGGAGATGATGATGGCTATTATTAGGAGATGATGATGGATATTATTAGGAGATAATGATGGCTATTATTAGGAGATGATGATGGCTATTATTATGAGATGATGATGGCTATTATTAGGAGATGATGATGGTTATTATTAGGAGATGATGATAGCTATTATTAGGAGATGATGATGGCTATTGTTAGGAGATGATGATGGCTATTATTAGGAGATGATGATGGCTATTATTAGGAGATGATGATGGCTATTATTAGGATATGATGATGGCTATTTTTAGGAGATGATGATGGCTATTATTAGGAGATGATGATGGTTATTATTAGGAGATGATGATGGCTATTATTAGGAGATGATGATGGCTATTATTAGAAGATGATGATGGCTATTATAAGGAGATGATGATGGCTATTATTAGGAGATGATGATGGCTATTATTAGGAGATAATGATTGCTATTATTAGGGGATGATGATGGCTATGTTTTTGGAAACACATCATGTACACCGCTATGCTAGTGCCAACTTTAGTCTATATAAGAAAATGCAAGATATCGATCAAATATTGTTTATAATATTTATTTATTTACTAAAACAAATACAT
Source organism: Odontocerum albicorne (assembly GCA_949825065.1). NCBI lineage: Eukaryota > Metazoa > Arthropoda > Insecta > Trichoptera > Odontoceridae > Odontocerum > Odontocerum albicorne. The sequence goes on from OX463843.1 coordinate 2,539,389, forward strand.
ACATATAGTACATACCATTACACCATCTACCTGTCGGGATAAGCATAAAGGACAGATCGCCAGACTTTCCTATCTCGACACACATCCTATATCTCTTCCATGTCCATACACCTTCTCATATGACATCCTACATATCCTTCTTTCAGAATATCACTTATTTGATCCAACCATACTTTTCTTGGTCTTCCTCTCACACGCTTTCCACTCGCACCTTCCTTAAATATATGTTGTGTTAGTTTTTCTTGATTCATTCGTTCTACATGCCCAAAACACTTCAGCGTGTTTTTGTTCATTTTACTTTCAGCCTATTAAGTAAAATATCGTATTATTAAAATTGATGAGCATACCATGAGAACTGACTAGTTGCATTTTGTCACTTTTGAATACCTGAAGTGGAGTCTTAATCAAATACGTCCACACATATCATTAAACCATATTCCTTTAGGCCTTTATATCCACGCATACAACTCTCAACTCGTCATACATAATCTTCTATTCGTCACATTTCTTATCTTCTTCTTCTCAGTGTCATATCAGGTTCCCCCAACGTTGAATATCACTTGAGAGTAGATATCTTTGTCCCCGGCAGCCCGAAAAAGATATCCAATGCCTCTTATGCCAGTCCAATCACGTATATTGCGGAGCCAGGAGATTTGCCTCCTGCCAACACCTTGTGGCGTTCGTCGCAGAATATTGTCGCATACATACGGTCAATGACCGATGAGATTCGCATTCCTCGACAAATTTAAATAGACAGTCCAAAGTACATACGCCGTCCATTCAAGTCCAAAGATTACCCGCCGGCCAGTCATCCCGTAGCGAGCGGACCGCACTACATACTAGAGAGAGAACGCACCACGCTGTCTCGCCGGTTCCGTAAATAGATTGTTACCTACATACTTCAATTGACCATTTCTGCATGCACAGAAGCGAGATAGAAGCATATTGCGGGCGCACTCCCGCGCCCATTCTGAAATGTTATAAATACCTACGTACTATCAAAATAAACGATTCATTCACTCTCTCCTTCCGCATTGCGATCTAACGTGTTTTATTTATTTATCAACAATCATAATCATCATATACCTTTAAGGGGCATATCCCTAAAACCTCTTCAGCCTTCTATTTTGCCTTGGATGATCAGGTACAGTAATTTCTACTTTGCTCCTCTAAGTACATGCCCCAAGTAGGACACCTTTCGGATTTTAATATTAGTCAGCAACTCTCTATCAACTTTGACTATTTGAAGAACCCTCGTGTTACTGACCATATACATCCAGGGTATCTGCAGCATTCGCCGGTGCATCCACATTTCGAATGATTCCAGTCGGTTCATACTACTTTCTTTGAGGGTCCATGATTCCACTCCATGCAATAACACTGACTAAACGTAGCATTTGACTAACCGTTGTCGATGCCTACTCTCAAGTAATATTCAACGTTGGGAGGACCTGACATGACATTGGGAAGAAGAAGAAGAAGTGGTTCATAAGATGTTCCCCGAAAAAATGATTTTGCGAAGTTGTGACATTGTGTGGCCATCACGAATTCCTGATTTGTCCCAATTTTTTCGTATGGATATACCTAAAAAGTGTAGGATACGCATTCTCTGGTGCATCCACATTTCGAAAGCTTCCAGGCGGTACATTTTTTATGGGGAAATTAATTCATAATCAAAACAGTTTGACTTTATTCTTTACAGCAAGCCTAGCCAACCCAAATTGCCCCACGGGCCGCATTGACGACCTAAAAGTTTTCAAGGGCCGCACATAAATAATAATATGTAATTGCAAATTTTGTTCCAATATTTTTTTCGATATCTGGCTTTACAACTAAAAACGTACTTATAAATTTATTTTGTAGGTGATTGATTAGGCTGCAGAGGTACACAAAAACGTGTATTGAACCAAGAACAAAACGTATTTGTATGGTAATATAATGACTTAAAGTTATTCATTCGTTAATATACTGGTATGTAATAAAAAATTTAATAAAAATGTAACCGCAAGCCGCACATAAGAGCGCCGCGGGCCGCATGTGGCCCGCGGGCTGTGGGTTGGCCAGTCTTACTTTACAGCAACAAGACTTTCAATATATTTGTTGGTATTACCATCTCTCAAAAATATGCTCATCAAATGAAAAAGTTTCTCGAGTTGTTTTAAACCTTTATTATTTACCCATAAATCGTAATTACTGATACAATATGATTATCAGCCATCGTGGAAGAAGCCAGTGATTGTTTTGGTTTGTTGTGTGCAAGCTGTTGCCCTTCAGAAAACACTCAGTCTTGACAGATTAAACTCAAAGTTCCGATGACAAGGAAATCAAAATTCACCAACAGGTCATAGGTCACCAACAAAGAAATCTATGGAATAAAATTATGAGTATAGATCTGGATAGGCTGGAGGTAGAAGAATTGGGCAGATGTTGGGATAAAGAAACTTTACCTTGAGTGACCTGTCCCTTCTTGTACTAAAAAAATCCGCGCGTTCCGGTGCTGTGTATTCAAGACACATCAATACACGTGTAAAAATGAGCCATTTAAAATCGAAAAAATAAGAATATTCATAGCCAATCGCTTAAATTAATTAAATTTGAAGTCAAAAGTGATAATAATTTATATTTAATTGCTGAAAACATGAAAAAAACTATCGGTCGACGTTCACAAAACGAACGAAGCGACCACCTCAAACGAAAGCCCGCGAGCTACTGAAGCGAGAGAAGCGAGCTATCTGAGATTATATTTTTTGCGTTCCCATATACCGAAGTAGAGTGAGACGTGAATAGCGTCACTTCCTCAACCATAGCGGTTTTTTTAGAATGAATATACCTACGTCACACACTGGCACACGTTTGATTGTATTGGTGAATTTATTCCCGATTATTACAAAATATCTCTGATGTGGCCGATAAGTGCTAATTATTATTAATATTATTTTTTTCATTCAATGCGTAAATGTATTACGGAGGAACATGGTACCTAAAATCTGAAGCCAGTATTTATTATATTTATAGAGATATAAAATTTTTAGAAGCAATGTGTACTGGTTACACATCACAGGACAGGAAGGAAGAGTTAATCACACTATCCTGCATTCTTTATATATGTTATGTTAATGTCGCTTTTATTGGACTTTTCCAGTCTTGTCCCACTACGAATAGATATAGCCAACAAATACGAGTATGTATGAATAGATTGTAATTTATTTTTAACAAACACTGTTTATTCCACTTTTTTATGACGGTATAACCCTACCGGTTTCAAGGCTTTCACCTCATATTCAGATGAGGTGAAAGCCTTGAAACCGGTAGGGTTATACCGTCATAAAAAAGTGGAATAAACAGTGTTTGTTAAAAATAAATTACAATGTTTTAAACCTCCACAACGTTAATGCCTTAACTATAAACAATGTATGAATAGATATGTCCAAAAAGTGGCTACGAATAAACATGTGGTGTGGCCGATAAGTGCTAATTAATATTAATATTATTTTTTCATTCAATGCGTTAATGTATTACGGAGGAATACCTAAAATCTGAAGCCATTATTTATTATATTTATAGAGATATTTAAGTTTTTAGAAATAAGGGATACTAGTTACACATCACAGGGAAGGAAGGGTTAATAACTCACATTGAATAATACAGATTAGGAAGAAGAAATTAAATGAATAATTGTGAATACTGTAATGTAAATACCGAATAGATAAGACAACAATAGAGGCGTATGTTATGAATAAAGTAGTGAAAAGAATCCTGAAATTATTATATTACTTTTATAGAGAAAATAAGGCTTTATGAAAGTTATAGTAGGACTAATTTGAAAGTGACAAGTGATGAAAAAGGGGTAAAAGAAAAGTATAAAAAATACGAGATATAACTATTGTATCTTTCAGATCTTTATCTGAGAGAATCTTAACAGGTCGATATCATCTTCATCGAATAAATTAATTGTTCCCAATCGATCCAATGGGGCGGGGTGTAATGACAAGGCTTTTTTCTGTTACTGCATCCATAGCAAACAATGATCTGCCTCCAAGTGCTAGAGATCTGGGTGGCCCGAGTGGAAGTGCTTGAAAACAACCCTTATTGGAAGGTCTCATCAATTTATTTTTCATATATGAATATTTTATTATACGTGTAAACTACACTATCATTTTTTGCAGTTTTCTTACCAAATATGTTCTACTAATCAAATGAAGATACGATGAATTATGCAACCACCCCCTCTGTTGTTTAATTAAACTACTTATTTTATTTTATGAAATGTTTTTAATATACCAATAATAGTGAGTTCGTTGGCTAATTTTGAACGCCCCTTTGAGAATTGTCTACTATTTAAAATGCACTATATAAATTGTCCTCCTAGTGTAATTATTTAAATAAGAATTTTATGGTAGTTACACGCTTTATAACATAACATATGTACGAGTAAAACGAAGAATAAAAAAACATTGTGTATTTTTTAACAAAAATACATTCTCCAAAAAATGTGAGTTTTAGTTGGTTCATGTTTTCACACAGTTTTTTTATCAAATGTCACCCACTCCCTAAACTTTGTGTACTAAACTTGAGAAATTGTAGCATGGTACCTGTGACAGTTTACAAATTTGCCCCAATACAACCTTGTAACGACGTTCACTAATTTTTATTATTTTATCAACTTTAATTAAAGCCTCGATTCAAATAAATAGCAAGTTATTTAGGTAAACTAACAACAATGAAAAATTAATACATCTTGTTACAAATTAGCAAAAATTTGGAAGTTTGTTAAAATCAAATAATATTTGGCGACGTTTGTCAAAAGTCACTACGTTAGTCCGCATTGTCTAAGGACGGGGTATACGATAATTGGATTTTCGATTTTTTTATACCTAAAATTAAATGTTCGTAATTAGAATTAATTCATAGTGGATCTTGGCCTATTTAAAGATAGATTCAAATCATACAATACATTGGAAAGTCAGTATAATAAAAATTAGGAATTAAAACGTCAGTTTAGAGAAAAACATTTTTTCGATTTATAAAAAAACTAATCGATCCCTTTGAGACATTTCAAATGTCACAGGAACCATCCTACATTTTCTCAAATATATAAAACGATTAAAGCCATTTGTTTATTCAAATAATATTGAACTAGACTAGACACTGGAATTTATTCGTTGCGAAAATATGATACTTCATGAACCGTTCAATTCATCTCGTGAACAAGTCGATACAGCAACCGCTAACGTATTTTTCCAAGGTACGTCATTATTACAGTGTTAAAGATTGTATCGCGAACAGTGACAGACTGGTTAGTTCAAATCAACGTAAATAAAATTCAATGGTTCAAAAATATTGTTTAAACGGAAACCAATAATTATTACGTTAACATAAAGTTTTTTATTTTATTTCTTTATTTATTATTAAGATTTATTACGTTACATTTATTACGTTACATTTATTACGTTACTATTTTTTTATAGTAAGGTTTATTACGTTACTATTTTTTTAATTTATTACGTTAATTATTATATTATAATTAACGTAATAAATGAAAAAAAAATATTATTTCGTTAATTATTATATTAATTACATTTATTACGTTACTATTTTTTTATAGTAAGGTTTATTACGTTACTATTTTTTTAATTTATTACGTTAATTATTATATTATAATTAACGTAATAAATGAAAAAAAAATATTATTTCGTTAATTATTATATTAATTACATTTATTACGTTACTATTTTTTTATAGTAAGGTTTATTACGTTACTATTTTTTTAATTTATTACGTTAATTATTATATTATAATTAACGTAATAAATGAAAAAAAAATATTATTTCGTTAATTATTATATTAATTACATTTATTACGTTACTATTTTTTCAGTGAAAATAAAAATAATCGGAACAAAATAAATCTTCAACAATGTTTTCTTTGGATTGTTAAAAAAAAAAGACATTGGATCACATATGCCAAGCAGAACTTTATTTATTTTTCTTTCATTTATTAATTTTAAAATGAATATATTTCTACGTAAGATCGTCAAATATCTCAATACACTCATTGCCTGTTCTGAGGCAGCTGACTTAAACGCACAATTCATACATAAACAATCCAACAATACCTAGGTGGAGTCGTTTTTGAGGTTTGACAACTCTCAGCAAAAAGTATATACATATGTAAACACCGTCACGCTATTTCTCTGTTGGGGTAGGCAAATAGGATATAGTGCCACGCTTTCCTATCTCGACACATGACATATATCCTTAGCATCTTCTATATTCATACACCTTGTCATACAACCCCTATGATTTCAGCGTGGCATTGTTATAGTATGCGGTGCGTTGGTTCGCTAGGATATGTCGCGTAACTCGCAACGTACCTCTAAGCATCAAGCGAGGCTCCTACCTATGTGGCCGAGGCCTAAGTGTTTCATTAAGTTATATTTGAAGATCTGCTTTGATAAGTATTGCTACATTGAGAAATTACATCGGTTTTATATCCCAGTAGCAAGATTGTGACGATAGTACAATGCGATAACCGACTCGAATATGGGCATATTTAGTTCAACACTGTCAGAGTTTAGAATGATGGTAGTTGAATTGTATAAGAAACGAGTATTTATTTTTTTTCCTTAAGGCACAATTCGACTAAGGCAACACTGAACGACATGAGGCATGCGGCATGTTTCCTAGGCATCGGCGTGTTGCCTGTTCCTAGGTGTGGGACTATGTGCCACAAATTTTAACAATGTCGCATGCGGATTTTGATTCCCCGAGTCGCATGCGCTTTGTCGTCAATACGTGCAGCATGCGTCTTAAACAATTCCATGGAGGCAACGTCAGTTTGGTACATTATGTATTTACAAACAATCGCGGCGGCTGCATATTTGGTAATAGTTTTGAATCGTAGAAACAAAAGAAAGCCACGGTGTTGGAGAAGAGAATTATATGTTGGTAGACAAAAAGCTCAGAATGATGAAAAGCTGAACGCAAATTCTTGATGTTTTATCACATCGATTACAGTGGAATCGTATTTACTCGCTAACTGCTTCAGTTTATAATTTTTTATCCTGTTGTCTTTATAATCACTCATTTTATTATTCCATAACTCCGGTGAATTATGATAATTTTCAATAAACAAGGCAGTTTTATCAATGTCGTATCATCGCTCACACGTCTTGAAATTCAATAGATATACGCTAGAACCTATACCTATACCCTGCACAGACAATATTAAAGATCTGGGTGTCTTGTTCCACAGCAATCTCGCGTTTGGTCTTCACATAGAAATTATGTGCAACTCAGCTTATAAAACTCTAGGATTTGTTATGAGAATCTCTAAGTCGTTTGAAAACTAAATGGTGCTCAAAACGATGTTTAATTCATTGATCCGTAGCAAACTCGAAAGCAATGCTTGCATTTGGAGCCCGGTGGGGGCGCAGAACTCACTCATGGTGGAGAAAGTACAAAAAATATCTATCCATGGCTTTATCCTACTCAATTTCTGCTGGGCATGCTCGGGTATAACTCATTGAGCGTAAGAAGAGATCTGCGTCTCCTGGTATACGTTGTCAAACTCGTTCGAGGAGTTGTGAGCTGTCCAGCATTACAACAAAGATTAGCGTTAAATGTTCCTAACAATTACACTAGACTACGCCGACAAGAACTGTTCTCAATAACATACGCAGGAACAGGTTTTCCAGCCGCTATGCTTGTTGGAAGGGCCTTAACTCTTCTGAACGGGACTGCTTCGGATATTGACATATTTCATATCACATTACCAAAAGCAAAAGTAAATTTTTTTCTTAGATTGAGCGCGTTAGAAAGCACTCATCAACATACTTAAGTGACTGAATATATGTTTATCATATGTTTGTTTGTATATACTCGTATGTATGCATATACATTATTTTTTATTTTATATAATTTTTTATGTTTTTCTATGTAATTTTTCTTCTTTTTAATATGTCTTGTATTTTTCAAAGTAATTGGGCTAAGCCTGTTTTGAAAAAATACGTAAATAAATATTCCACTTCATGTCGCACGCTACAAAAGCCGCACCAATATGCTGACTTTCAGATAACGGCGACATTGTTCGACACGCTGAAACATGTCGAAAGCGGACGCATGCGTCCCAGCAACAACAATCGACATGTTGCATGCTACAAAGATACTTGCTCCTTGTCGCTTCGTGTTCCTTTGCTTGAAAGACTGTGTGTAGCATGCGTCAATGTCGAATGCTACATGTTGCCTCAGTGGAATTACGCCTTTATATTTTGTATAATACGTCATGTTTAACTGACTTGCTGATATGACGGAACTGTGCATAAGATAAACACGAGTAATTTAGTTTTTAGTTATTGGTATAATTTATAAATTATTTATTTTGTTTGAAAATCATGATTCATTACCTGTTTTTTTCAAATAATAATAATTTAACATAATGTGTACAGCCAATATTTATACAATGTTTAAAATAATAATGATTTGTTAGTATATCAACGAATTCGCCACTGATGCTTTGTATAGACAGTGTTATAATAAAGCAATGTATATATGTGTATATACACATCTCTGGGCGCAAACATCATCCATCCATATACTTGTGTATGGACCAACATCGTCGAGGATGAACTGACTATTAAAGGTCACAAGTCTGCATTCTTCAGTGGTCAATGTTAATGAAATCGTTAAAAATATATTTAAGTTTTTCACAAAAATACGAGCTTACCATCATCCAATCGTGCATCAGATAAATAATGTACTAAATAAAATGTATATAAAATATCGCCCATTTGATTCATCTTAAAATCACGTTAAGGTAGACAGAATAAAGGAATAACGACTATTTTAACTTACGTACATATTACCATAACACTGTTTTCCTTTCGGGGGAGACATAGAGGGTATAGCCCCAGACTAAGATAAGAATATCTCAGCTGAGATTTTTCTCCTCTTCTTCATCCATACATCTTCTTCCTGGCACTGTCCCAACTCATTGCCTAGGTAGGCTGTTGGGGTCGGCTCTTCTCGTTGTCAGACTGTATATTCTTCAGTTCTGGGTGTCGCTTTCATCTAAGCCGTTTCTCTGCAGGATTTAGGAGCATTGAGTCATCCAGGAGTTCTTTGGTCTTCTTCTGGACGGTTGTCGAAGAAGATCCACATACATTGCCCGATTTACAGTATGGTCTGGTGGTCTCTGTCTTATGTGCTTGTACCATCTCAGCTGTCACTCTTCCAGCTTACTATTTATGTCAGTGACTCCCAGGCTACCATGAATGCGTGAGCTCTTAATTTTATCTTTCAGTAATACTCCTGCCGACCACCTAAGCATTCAAATTTCTGCTGTTTCAAGCTAGAGTAGAAGTTGCACATAGTCCAGCATTCTGAATCATACATAATTCTTCATCCATACATAAACTCCTTAATTTTTTTCTTAAAATCAATATTTTCTTCTTTCAAAATATCGTTCACTTAATCTAACCATACTTTCCTCGGTCTTAATCTACCGTACCGTCCATTCACATTTGGACTATATATTTGTATTGTTATAACACTGACCAAACGTAGCAGTTTTATTGAATGGAGTGGAATCATGGACCCTCAAAGTTGGTAGTATGAACCGACTGGAAGCATTCGAAATGTGAATGCATCGGAGAATGCAACGGATACCCTGGACGGATATGGTCGGATACAATCCAATATAAGACTCGCTCCATCCTTGGCATGCTTTAAGAAGCGACTGAAAAAACTCTTAATTTCTAGTCAGTGAAATAACGTGTTTCATTCCTTATTTTTCTTTTCCTTTCCCCTCCACCATCCCTTCCTTTCCTCTTGATTGATGATATCTCACTTTATATGAAAAAGAATGTTCGGGTGATTGCCCGTCTTTGTGGGGTTCGTGCAAATCATGCAAATCAAATATCTAAAAAATCCGTCTTTAATCTGATCATTCCGAATTAAAGTTTTGCATACTAATGATAAAATAAGATAATTTGCATAAAAAATCTACAAAAGACTTATTTTAATTGCATTTACTCATATCATATTATAAATAGGTCAAAACCTATACGATGGTTGTCGTCAAAGAAAGAATACGACAATTAAATTTTGAATACAAGAAAGCGAGAGAGGAATACTTGGATTCCCTCCGAAAGTAATTCGAAATTTGAATCTCGGTGGGTCCGTGATACTGAACGAATTTTAAATACCTAGATAACAATTTTTGAACCGGTGTTAAAGGGGACGATGTATAAATGATATATATAAACAAATTTTACATTTATGAATATATATTTTCATAAATGTATAATTTGTTTTACTTCCGTGAATATTTCACGGGTTGCAACTAGTATTAATTAAATGCCTTCAAACCAATCGAAAAGCAGCATCATTTGCCATCTTAATTTATGAATTTCAATTCCGGATTTGCTTATTAATTCTTGCATACTTAGTGTGAATCATCACAAACGTGATGTGATCCTCGTATAAATAAACACTACGCTCGATGCCTGTCATTCTTAGAAACATTTATTTTCAAGTAATTATTGTTGATGCGATATGTTATTAAGATGGGAAGCGCATTCATCTAATCTCTTTTATTGTTCTTAAGAATGAATACATTTAAGAGAGTCAATATTGTTGACCAGTTAACCATAAATAAATGCACATTTAATTACGCAATAAATAAATACGCATGTCATTACGCAATAAATAAATACACATATCATTACGCAATAAATAAATACACATGTTATTACACAATAAATAAAAACAGATGTCATTACGCAATAAATAAATACGCAAGTCATTACGCAATAAATAAATACACATGTCATTACGCAATACATAAATACAAAAGCCATTACGCAATAAATAAATACACATGTCATTACGCAATAAATAAATACACAAGTCATTACGCAATAAATAAAAACACATGTCATTACCTAAATGGAAAAGGAAAAGAGTGGCAAACTTTCTAATCTCTACACATATATTTCCCCTCCTTTACATCTATACAGCAACTATGATTTCTCTGACTTTCTTAGTTTCTTTCTTAAAAAATAATTGATCCAGTTATACTTTACTCGGTTGTTTTCTACTACGTCATCCCCTTACATTTGCACTTTATATTTGTTTTGTTACTTTTTCTTCATTCACTTCATACCAGAAGGCATTGAACTGGTTGAATATTAGAAATAGACGCCAAATTCACTTGAGATTCTGGAATCAGTTACAAACCAATATAAGACTCGCTCCGTCCTTGGCGTGCTTTAAGAAGCTACTGAAAAAACTCTTAATTTCTAGTTAGTAAAATAACGTGTTTCATTCCTGATTTTTCTTTTTCTTTCCTCTGCACCATCCCTTCCTTTCCTTTTGATTGATGATATCTCGCTTTATATGAAAAATACCGTTAGGATCCCCTCTACACGCCAGGTGCGCCAACTTCGAAACTTAAAATTTCCCCCGGCCACAGGAGCCCTTGTAACCTTAGTTTCTGGATGACCCTCGTATGTAATTGTAGTGATTACTGAAAGAGTTCTCGGAACACTGGGATACTCTTAGGGACCCATAGGAACTCGCAGATCCTAGATGGAACTTTTGATTTACAGGCCTAAGGATCTAATATTCATTGGTCTTGATCATCTGGGTATCAAGACTGAGACGGTAAGTCTTGATTCACATTTGTTGAGTATAACAGTTTTGTTTTAGAGATTTATTCTTCATCTTTCTTTTTGCCTTTTGAAGATGAAAAGTAAATGAAATTTATGATATCTACAGTTTTTAATATGAAGTATTAAATATACATTTATATAGCTTTGGAAATCAATTTAAATCTTACACGTTCAACATTTAAACAAATTTAATAACTCTTTTGATTACTAACGAATCGTTAAAAGCTCTGCTGGATCTCGCAGAATAAAGTCGAGTCAACAACCTTTCAAGGTACCTTAACAATAACATATATTATACGTTGTTGATATTGATCGGCTCGTGTCGTAATTTTGATTTGCTTTCAAGACCCATGGAAAAGAACATAACGCCTATCGATATTTTAATAAATGTTACTGGTTCTGTGGCGTGGAAAATAGTAGTCTGCCTAAAAGTGAGATACGGGTAACAGGAAGCGCTTGGAGACAACACTTTTTGGAAGGTTTTATCAGAATATATGACCACACATGAACACTACACACATAAATTATGCTGCATCTAAAAAAATGTGTTTCTACCATAAATCTGAAAATCTACTAATGTTTCTTTGTAGTTCGTCTTCCTTCAGTATGTTTTCTAAAGTTTTCTTACAAAATACAATATATTTTTCTCATATGCAGGACAAGTTCCTAATCGAATCGCCGTAGCCACTACCTTCCCATCCCAATTGTGTTTTTTCATTTGTCAATAACAGTAGATTCGAGTCCTGACTTAGACTTTCCTTGAGGAGAGTCTGCTCTCTACAAGGCGATTTATATATTGTCATTTTATTTTTTTATAATTCTCGTACCTTCTGTCGATTACTATATTTAGTGTTCATTCTATCTTAGACTGTGTCACTAAAGTATACGTTGGCGTGTATTCTAATCTAAGACTGTATCACTGAAGAGTTGGTATGTATTCTATCTTAGAGTGTATCACTGAAGAGTTGGCGTGTATTCTATCTTAGAGTGTATCACTGAAGAGTTGTCGTGTATTCTATCTTAGACTGTATCACTGAAGAGTTGGCGTGTATTCTATCTTAGACTGTATCACTGAAGAGTTGGTATGTATTCTATCTGAGACAGTATCACTGAATAGTTGGTATGTATTCTATCTTAGACTGTATAACTGAAGAGTTGGCGTGTATTCTATCTTAGACTGTATCACTGAAGAGTTGTCGTGTATTCTATCTTAGACTGTATCACTGAAGAGTTGGCGTGTATTCTATCTTAGATTGTATCACTGAAGAGTTGGTGTGTATTCTATCTTAGACTGTATCACTGAAGAGTTGGCGTGTTTTCTATCTTAGACTGTATCACTGAAGAGTTGGCGTGTAGTCTATCTATAGGACGGACTATATTTATTTTGTAACATTTTCTATCATAGTCTGTTCGAACCCACCGTTAGAGTGCCCTTAATGAGAGAGCTCTCAAAGCGGTACTATATAAATTGTCCTTAAATTGTCGTATTTTAATTATTTAATCATTGTATCTGGGGAAGAATGACGCGAACGTGAAGACTCCGTCGAACCTAAATGAAGGCGTTTTGTAGCATCGCTGTATATACAGTGATGCTACAAAACGTCTGGATATCCAGATGGAACGTAAGATATGTTGACTTTAATTATTTTTCCATTTAAAACATTTTCAAAGTATGAAATTACGACATTGACTGAAGCTTTCATTACCTAACCTTTAAAAACTCATCAAATAAAAAAACTATAGGTAATGGTTCGGGATATAAATGTTGTAAATAAGAACTCTAGATATAATTCTATCCAGCAATCCATCGCTTTGAAATCATGATTTAATATAATAAGAATTGAACAAGTTGAAAATATATTAGGTCCTTACATATGAAACTGGCATTTTGCCGTACTGGCAACTTTGATCTCAAATATCTTCTCTTTGGTTAGGAATTCCAAATTAAAATTTATACAGCTATTTACTCAAGTATTTGTGTTTCGAAAATTATAATTCATTTGTTTTTTCCTCAATTGTTTTTTTTCTTTGCGTCACTCAGTTTACAAAATGGAAAACTTGAATTATCGCGTTATTTACGAGTACGAGTTCCACCGTGGCACCAGTGCTGCAGAAACGGCTCGAAGGATTAATGATGTGTATGGCGACGGTGCCGCAAAAGAAAACACAGTGCGATTTTGGTTCCAACGTTTTCGTTCTGGAAATTTCGAAAAAGCCCCGTGGACGGCCGGAGACCAAAGTTGATAATGAAGAATTGAAGGCTATTGTGGAAGCGGATCCATCGCAAACCACGTGCGAGTTAGCTGCAGGCTGCGGTGTTAGTGGTAAAACTGTTTTAATCCACTTGAAGCAAATTGGGAAGGTGAAAAAGCTTGAAAGGTGGGTACCTCACGAATTGAGTGAAGCAAATCAACAAACGCGCGTTGACTGCTGCGTTGCATTACTCAACCGGCACAATAATGAAGGGATTTTGAATCGAATCATTACCTGTGATGAAAAGTGGATCCTGTATGATAATCGGAAGCGCTCATCGCAATGGCTGAACCCTGCCGAACCAGCCAAACCATGCCCCAAGCGAAAATTGACTCCAAAAAAGTTACTTGTGAGCGTTTGGTGGACTAGTGCTGGTGTCGTTCACTACAGCTTTCTTAAATCTGGCCAGACGATTACGGCAGATGTCTATTGTCAGCAACTGCAAACCGTGATGGAAAAGCTAGCTGCTAAACAACCGAGGCTGGTTAATCGCTCTAGGCCACTGCTGCTTCATGATAACGCTAGACCACACACTGCACAACAGACGGCTACCAAATTAGAAGAGCTTCAATTGGAATGTCTAAGACATCCACCGTACTCTCCGGACCTTGCCCCAACAGATTACTATTTTTTTCGAAATTTGGATAACTTCTTGCAAGGGAAAAAATTCAACTCCGATGGGGCAGTCCAAACCGACTTCAAAGATTTTATTGATTCCCGTCCGAATGGTTTTTTTAGTAAAGGGATCGATGAACTACCTATGAGATGGCAAAAGTGCATAGATAGCAATGGTACATACTTTGATTAAATAAGTATATTATATTAAAAAAAAATCAACTTTATGTTCCTCCCAAACAAAACGCCAATTTCATATGTAAGGACCTAATATTAGTCATGTGTCATTTGCATATACCACTGCGTGGTAGCTTGTCACCTTTTCAGAATAAGTATTGTGGAGGATTCCGGCTGAGTGTAGTTTGGATACTGAGTGTACAGATCATGTATTTTTAAGTTGTGCTTTAAGTCAGTGTTCCCCAACCTTTTTAGACATGTGGACCGGTAAAAAAAGGAATTTTTTTTCGCGGACCACTAATACTGAAATAAAAATGGTTTTTTATTTAATATTTTTTTTAATATTATATTGTGACAGATGGACATGCTCGTATGTTACTACAATATATATAACAAATATACATATAACAGTTAAACAATTTTAATTGTAACATTGTCTGATACAATTAAAATTTAACAAAAACAATGGGGTTTTTTCAACAAACTAATGCGAAACCTGCTGTTGCATCTTTGCTAATATATTGAATATTATTGGCTGCAGTGCTGTGTCTGACATTATTTTACTTGTATGTACCGTTACTCTCACCGGTCCATTCCAAAATGAAAACAATTATACATTATGAAATTCTTGGAAATAAATTTAGGTAGGGTTTTGCATCCGAGTTCACTATCCAAGAGCAAATATTTTCGTTCTCCCTAAGTGTATCTGAGAAGATTTATGACTGTCCATTCTGAGAAAACCAGCGACCATCGTGTCGTATTATCAAACCAATTATATTTATTTAACAATCACTAAAAATACAAGTCAACGTGCAAGCGAAAAAATCCTATATTTAATATTTTTGCATGGCGAATTTCTTGAAATTTAACCCGGCTCTACTGTTTGCGGCCCGGCGGAAAGTCTCTGCGGCCCGGCACCGGGCCGCGGACCACCGGTTGGGGAACACTGCTTTAAGTCACATATTTGGTCTACTGGATGTTATATTTTAACAACGTCCAATAAATGTTGTTTAAATATAACATCCAATAAATATTGTTAAAATATAACATCCAATAAATGTTGTTACAATATAACATCCAATAAATGTTGTTAAAATATAACATCCCATAAATGTTGTTAAAATATAACATCCAATAAATGTTGCATTTATTCTTTCTTCATAGAACTTTTCCACTTATATTGGGTGTTAACATAAGTTGTGTCCGTTTTTGTACAAAATTAAAAATGAGCACCAAAAGTAAAACAAAATGGTAAAGGTTATACGTTATTCGAAAGAAAATTTACTGTTCTATAAGATATTGTGTTTGCTTTTATGTTACATATATTATTTTATTTGATTATAAGCCTTCAAAATGGAATGTCAAGTAGACGAAAGTGAGCATTTTTGACACTTTCTGTCCGCGTTCAATCGAGGGAATAAAGCTGCCAAAGCTGCTCGCGATATTTGCAAAGTGTGCGGTGAAGATGCTATGAATGAAAGGACAGCTCGTCGATAGTTTTTGCGTTTCAAAGATGGTGAAACAACAAAAATCAACAAAAATGAGTGGAAACAACAAAAATCAATTGTCGAACGTTGATTTTTGTTGTTTTCACTCAAAACATGTGGAACCTAAGCGCCGAACTCTTCGACTTTTCCTATTGATTTATGATGGCGGTATACAGTCATGTGACTACAATTCATCTGCTCAGCCAATTCTCCGGTGGTTTGAAGGTGATCTTCATGAATAATATGGTTTAAGCGGTCCTCATCGAAGTCCACTGGTCGTCCGGAACACTCCATGTCTTTCAGGTCGAAATTACCGTCTTTGAAACGCAAAAATCATCGACAAGCTGTCCTTTTATTCGAAGCATCTTCATCGCACACTTCGCAAATATCGCGTGCAGCTTTGGCAGCTTTATTCCCTCGATTGAACGCAAACAGAAGGAGGTGTCGAAAATGCTCACTTTCGTCTACTTGACATTCCATTTTGAAGGCTTGTAATCAAATAAAATAATATATGTAACGTAAAACCCAACACAATATTTTGTAGAGCAGAAAATTATTTTTTGAATGACATGGAATTTT
>OX463843.1:2556370-2650911 GCA_949825065.1 Odontocerum albicorne
ATATATATATATATATATATATATATATATATATATATATATATATATATATATATATATATATATATATATATATATATATATATATATATATATATATATATATATATATATATATATATATATATATATATATATATATATATATATATATATATATATATATATATATATATATATATATATATATATATATATATATATATATATATATATATATATATATATATATATATATATATATATATATATATATATATATATATATATATATATATATATATATATATATATATATATATATATATATATATATATATATATATATATATATATATATATATATATATATATATATATATATATATATATATATATATATATATATATATATATATATATATATATATATATATATATATATATATATATATATATATATATATATATATATATATATATATATATATATATATATATATATATATATATATATATATATATATATATATATATATATATATATATATATATATATATATATATATATATATATATATATATATATATATATATATATATAATATATATATATATATATATATATATATATATATATATATATATATATATATATATATATATATATATATATATATATATATATATATATATATATATATATATATATATATATATATATATATATATATATATATATATATATATATATATATATATATATATATATATATATATATATATATATATATATATATATATATATATATATATATATATATATATATATATATATATATATATATATATATATATATATATATATATATATATATATATATATATATATATATATATATATATATATATATATATATATATATATATATATATATATATATATATATATATATATATATATATATATATATATATATATATATATATATATATATATATATATATATATATATATATATATATATATATATATATATATATATATATATATATATATATATATATATATATATATATATATATATATATATATATATATTAGGTCCTTACATATGAAATTGGCGTTTTGCCGTACTGGCAACTTTGATCTCAAATATCTTCTCTTTGGTTAGGAATTCCAAATTAAAATTTATACAGCTATTTACTCAAGTATTTGTGTTTCGAAAATTATAATTCATTTGTTTTTTCCTCAATTGTTTTTTTTCTTTGCGTCACTCAGTTTACAAAATGGAAAACTTGAAATATCGCGTTATTTACGAGTACGAGTTCCACCGTGGCACCAGTGCTGCAGAAACGGCTCGAAAGATTAATGATGTGTATGGCGACGGTGCCGCAAAAGAAAACACAGTGCGTTTTTGGTTCCAACGTTTTCGTTCTGGAAATTTCGACCTGCAGAAAAAGCCCCGTGGACGGCCGGAGACCAAAGTTGATAATGAAGAATTGAAGGCTATTGTGGAAGCGGATCCATCGCAAACCACGTCCGAGTTAGCTGCAGGCTGCGGTGTTAGTGATAAAACTGTTTTAATCCACTTGAAGCAAATTGGGAAGGTGAAAAAGCTTGAAAGGTGGGTACCTCACGAATTGAGTGAAGCAAATCAACAAACGCGCGTTGACTGCTGCGTTGCATTACTCAACCGGCACAATAATGAAGGGATTTTGAATCGAATCATTACCTGTGATGAAAAGTGGATCCTGTATGATAATCGGAAGCGCTCATCGCAATGGCTGAACCCTGCCGAACCAGCCAAACCATGCCCCAAGCGAAAATTGACTCCAAAAAAGTTACTTGTGAGCGTTTGGTGGACTAGTGCTGGTGTCGTTCACTACAGCTTTCTTAAATCTGGCCAGACGATTACGGCAGATGTCTATTGTCAGCAACTGCAAACCATGATGGAAAAGCTAGCTGCTAAACAACCGAGGCTGGTTAATCGCTCTAGGCCACTGCTGCTTCATGATAACGCTAGACCACACACTGCACAACAGACGGCTACCAAATTAGAAGAGCTTCAATTGGAATGTCTAAGACATCCACCGTACTCTCCGGACCTTGCCCCAACAGATTACTATTTTTTTCGAAATTTGGATAACTTCTTGCAAGGGAAAAAATTCAACTCCGATGGGGCAGTCCAAACCGACTTCAAAGATTTTATTGATTCCCGTCCGAATGGTTTTTTTAGTAAAGGGATCGATGAACTACCTATGAGATGGCAAAAGTGCATAGATAGCAATGGTACATACTTTGATTAAATAAATATATTATATTAAAAAAAATCAACTTTATGTTCCTCCCAAACAAAACGCCAATTTCATATGTAAGGACCTAATATATATATATATATATATATATATATATATATATATATATATATATATATATATATATATATATATATATATATATATATATATATATATATATATATATATATATATATATATATATATATATATATATATATATATATATACAGTTCAGTTCGATCCCATCCCTACTTACGTCTTTATGACGGATAATATATTCCCATCCAGCGCGATCTACACCAGAATATCCAAATCAACTTTTTTCTCTCAGGCGACTCATCATGATCATTGCCGGGCCTCGTAGTCGAGGATCCCCTCGCCACTTCAACATCAGTCCTGAACCGTTCTCCCACGTCGATCGTGTGATCTGCTGTGATAGAACAGCCCGATCCTGGATGCACACTCCCTTCCGCAAATGCCACAGAGATATGAACCCTGTTGAGCCACCTGGCCATGTTGACGCATGTTCGCAGCACGCTGACTGTTTCTCACACGTCTAGCTACTGAGACGCCATCAGCCCGAGAACATACAGCTCTCCACCCCTCACGGTCACGAGCGACCTGCTCCCAGTCCTCAGGCGCCCCGCACAAAGTAAGCGACTCTCGCAGACTGTCCTTATAGCGCTTCCTGTGCCCACCAACTCTTCGCTTGCCCACCACTTCTCCGTACAAGACTCGTTTTGGGAGTCTGTGATCACCCATGCGTATCACATGCCCGGTCCACCGCAATTTCGCCTTTACAACCATATCCTCTACAGGTTTACAGTTGAAGCGTTGCAGGACCGATACATTTGTGACATGAAACGCAAGTGGAACATTTCGAGGGCTTCAGGTGACTATGGGCTTCAGGTCTGACGTCATGGGAGAAAGGAAATGTATTTTAGTACAGTAAATATACAATACTTATAAACTGCCTTAACACCTGGAATTCAAAGTCTAGCAAGTTTTCAGTACTTTCGCAGAATACTTTTAATGCAGAAAAGTCCGATTTGAATGTTAAATATGATAAAACTCATAATCGATATAGTTTAAAAGGTATAGAAACTCACAACGCAGCGATAACACCCCTCCAGATCGGGTATCTGTACTTTGAAACATTCCAATTGGCATGATTCGATGGAAAAAAAGCAACACCGCCTTTGCTCGCCTCCGCCACATACATATGGTAGGTACGTGTGTAAGTTTAATCAAGTCGGATTATCTTGTACGAACCTCCGCGTATATGAGATATCAACAAACCTGTTTCACTTTCAATGTCATGGCCTCATTTTTTGCTCTTGTCTTTTAGATGCAAACCAAGATTGCCTGCTAACATTCAGGGTTGCCAGCGAATCTAAATAATATTGCAAATTTTATATTTAATTATAATAACAAATACAAGCCTAGCTTTAATTGGACTGGCTGTTTTGGAAGAGGGCTAACTTACTTAAGAGCAATATATTTTTTTATTTAACATAAAAAAGATAATCAAACTAAATTTAACTTGGGTATTAATACTCCGGCAGAATCACGCAGGAGCACGTCTTACATTGAACGGTGCTGATATAGAAAGAGTGAAAATATTTAAATACCTCGGAAGTATCCAAGTGGAAGACCTCGACCCAGAAACCGAAGTCAAGTGCAGAATTGAATCATCTCGTGCGGCTTTTAATAAAATGAGAAGCGTATTCCGCGATGATAATCTAAACTTGAAATCGGTTAGTCAAATGCTACGTTTTGTCAGTGTTATTGCATGGAGTGGAATCATGGACTTTCAAAATTGGTAGTATGAACCGACTGGAAGCATTCGAAATGTGGATGCACCGAAGAATGCTACGGATACCCTGGACGGATATGGTCGGTAACACGAGGGTTCTTCAAAGAGCCAAAGTTGATAGAGAGTTGCTGACTAATATTAAAATCTGAAAGGTGTCCTACTTGGGTTATGTACTTTGAGGAGCAAAGTACAAATTACTGCACCTGATCATACAAAGCAAAATAGAAGGCCGAAGAGGTGTTGGTAAGAAGCAAATCTCCTGGCTCCGCAATATACGTGATTGGACTGGCATAAGGGGCGTTGGGATCTTTTTCGGGCTGCCGGGGACAAAGATGTCTACTCTCAAGTGGTATTTAACGTTGGGGGGACCTGACATGACACTGGGATGAAGAAGATTAATACAGAAGTTTTAACACAACGTTTTACATGTAATGCAGTTAAGTAGAATACTGGATTATAATTAACTTTATAATTCTCTAAAAAATGTTATTTTTTTTTATCATATTGATTCGTAAATGATAAGCTTAAAGCCGGGCTTTGATTTAATTTTTTTTATTTAACAGTAAAAAGAAGTTAATTAAACTTGACATAACTTTGGTGTTACATACCCTACATTATTTCTGAAAAACACATGTTTTAAGGGTTGAAATGTTTATTACGTATTAGAAATATTCATTACGTACAGACAAGTAAAATACTCGATCACGTTAATTAAATTTTCAGGTAAATAATTTTTAACTTATAAAACACCTTTTACATAAACGTGTCTCGTCGAGAATTTAAAAAAATGTACTGGTTATTTTAATGTTGCACAATCCCATTACGTAAACAATATTTTAATTAATCAAATGGAAATGTGTAATGCTAATATATAATATTTGTTCGTCGGTAAATTTGATTCTGCATATCAACACATATAATGTTGTTTATTGATCTGTTGGATAAAATTTTACATAATACTTGACACCGATGAGCATTGGATTGGGAAATAACTGGTTTAAATAAGGGCTCTAGATATAAATCAATCCCTTTGAAACAATAATTTAATAATATAAGAATAAATAAGACGGAAGTGTCTGTTATTTGTCGTTTGCGGACGGGCCACTGTGTGATTGCTAGTCACCTTTACATAATGAGTATTTGTCGTTTGCGGACGGGCCACTGTGTGATTGCTAGTCACCTTTACATAATGAGTATTTGTCGTTTGCGGACGGGCCACTGTGTGATTGCTAGTCACCTTCACATAATGAGTATTTGTCGTTTGCGGACGGGCCACTGTGTGATTGCTAGTCACCTTTACATAATGAGTATTTGTCGTTTGCGGACGGGCCACTGTGTGATTTCTACTCACCTTTACATAATGAGTATTTGTCGTTTGCGGACGGGCCACTGTGTGATTGATAGTCACCTTTACATAAAGAGTATTTGTCGTTTGCGGACGGGCCACTGTGTGATTGATAGTCACCTTTACATAAAGAGTATTTGTCGTTTGCGGACGGGCCACTGTGGGATTGCTAGTCACATTTACATAATGAGTATTGTAAAGAATCCACACTGCGATTGTGGTCTAGATGAATCTATACACCACGTATTTTTCAGTTGTCCTTTGCGAGATACTCGTATATTTGATTTACTAAAAGCCACATATTTGCCGCGTCCAACGAATGTTGCGTTTCTTCTTTCTTCGAGGAACTTTTTCATTTATAGATCGATTGTTAATTTTTTAAAGTTTGACTATGCTGAAAGTTTGAATTATCTAGTATAAGAATTAAAATTAGTAATTTTTTAAAATAGGCTTTCTATAATACCTCATATACTTGCATAATGTATTTAATTTGGTTACACATATCATCCTAGTTTTGTGGATTGGCTTTTTAAATTTTTTTTCATTCTACGAGTACGTTGTATTTTTAGGGAAAAAAGGAATCATGAATTTGGGACGATTGTGATTTTATGTAGGGATATAGAAGGACTTTCTTAGCTTTGCTCGTCCATAGCAAAAGGTAATTTTTTAATAAAATTATACCATATTATTTTGTTCGAGGTATCTTATCCCTGTTCCTATTGAGATAGGCAGAGATAATAGATCTTTACCTCGTTCTATTCTGACTCACTACTTTTATTTATTTATTTATAAGTAAACGATACAATATATCTTATAACAAAAATACAAAATATATAAAAGAACCTGTAGTGAGTGTTCCACGCATCAAGTTTGACAGAATATACAATACAATAAAATAATTTTACACAATCACAACCAACATATTTAGAATGAAACAGGTATCAAATTGTAAAATCACATGTTACTAACACAATACGGGGCCGTGCAAAAGCGCACAGCCCGCACTGCCAAATAAATACAAACACAATAGACAAATCATTGAAAAACAATTTTGCTATTGATTACCAGTGGTATTCAAAAAATGAAAAGACCCCAGTATGCTTCTTCTTCCTCATGGTTTAGGTCGTATGACCTGTTTGTGACGGTGGGCTGTCCTAGGATGATGACGTCCAGCTGTCCTTCCACCTTTTCGGCCGCCTTACTGGTAATCTCCTGCTGTTAGGATTTTCAGTCTTATCGATTCTTGCCAATCTTATATCCTCCATGCGGTCCACATGATTCTTCCAGAAGCGCCTTCTGCTTCTTTCCCACCTCACTGTGTCTTCAACACCACAGACAAACCTTATCGTCTTATTTATAATCCGATCTCTAAGAGTTCTGCCTGCGATGGAGCGTAGGGTTCTCATTTCGGCCACTCTGAGAAGGTTTATTGTCCTGTTGGTATTGGCTCTCACTGCTATCCTATATGTCATGATGGGGCGGACCCATGTCTTATATATCCTGACCTTACTTTCGGTTAGCATGTGTTTATTTCTCCATATAGTGTCCCGCAGGCAGCCAGCCAAAGCTGTCGCTTTATTAGTTTGTGCTCGTACTTCACTATATAGGTCACTGTTGCTGGAGATCTCTACACCTAGGTAAGTGAATCCCATGACTTGTTCGATGGGTACGTTATCGATGATCAGTTTGCGTCTGAGTGGCTCTGATGCAAACTGATCATCGATAACGTTTGCATCTGAGTGGATCTCAGTTTTGAAGAGTTTATTTGGCAACGTGGCAACTATCTGGCTGGGCTTCGTACTCGAGAATTTCCTATCCTTTTCAACGTCAATTTGTGTCGTGGTTGTTGTGTTGTGTCGTGGAGTTTTCTTTTCTTCCTTCTTTTTTTCCTCTTTAAGTGAGTAAGTCATTGCACACCAGCAAACTCACCAACCACACCGGTGTACTAGATCCGATGGCACATCTGAAATGAGACGATTGGAGCACACCGGCATGTTTTTTCCCTTTTTTTGAAAGAATATGGTATATATGGAATAAGTCATAGTTATCCTTAAAATCTAGAATACTAGGCGGGAAAATGTTTGTATCAATCGAAGGGAGTAGCAAAGCACGGGATGCGAACAGACGACCGTCCGCTTTCAAGCCCAGTGCGTCAACGCGTGGCCATGTACCTCAATAACAAATTTGGTAACAAAAAATGTACTTATCAAGTTCCTTTCTTTGAGACGTGTGCGGAAGATGGAAACATGTATGCGGACGATTTTTAACAGATTTGCGGCCGCACACGCGAACATCTTAAAGGGAACGTTGTTGGCGACCATGATGAATTTCATCATTATATTCACAGCTGCTCTGAATAACATTGTTGATTTGCCACTCTCTCAGAGTCTTCAGTCTTAAAGTTCTCTTCCTGTCGAATTCTCGTCTTCCTGATATTTCACCAGCCTGAAAAAGTACAAGATGTCCTACTTCTCTTGGATGAAATATTTAATACTTGGCGCATGCACAAGTGTCAAATATTCCAGCTTTCTTGCTTTAATTGTTTGAAAAATATCTTGCCTTTAAATACAAAACCGACAGTCAGAACACCCGAGTATTTGGAAAAAAATACTAGATATTTTATTATGTCTGCTTTATCTAAGCAGATCTGAAAACATTTTCAATTTTATCACTTAACTTTTAATATTTTGATCATAGATTTTCTCCTGAAACAAGATATTAGATTTAACCAAACAGTACAATGGCTTTCGTTATTTATATCTCGACAAATAATAATATTGACAAAGGTATCAGTCTAATGTTTCCAGGAATGTTTTATTGAACGAAGCGTATCCTTTAGAATTAGTCATAAGCGCTTTGTTAACTCTAAGAGAAATCGTCAATTAAAACAGTAGAAAGTAGATTCATTGTTTATTTTTATACTTTCCGTATATCATTTACTAAATCAGGTAAGTAAATATACTGAATTGATTTCAAAAAGTAATAATCGTTTTATATAAATAAATGGTAGTTTCAATATAGTGACTTAAGGTCCTAATATATATCTGATCCTGCCAAAGTCATTATATTACTTCCCCTCAGATCTCGGCCACTTAGACAGCGTTCCACGAATCAAGTCTGTTCATTGTCAACTATAAAACTGTGACGAGTCTTTCGAACTCATTGTTAACGACAAAGGGGTCAGTTTGGTAAGTCTTGTAGTTATTAGAAACTTGGATGAACGACGCGCAAGAGAAAGACGAGGAACTCACCAGGACTACTCTTAACCGATGTTCACCTAACTAGTGAGAGAAGAGAATAGTTGAAGAAAATCGTGGAGAGCTATCATGGGAGTCTATAATATATGACTTAGAATAAATGATCTGAGAACAGTAAACCTTTTGACAGAATACAACATTCTTAATCAGGTGAATATTTCTTCAAACATGTATATTTCCATTGCCCAGTTAGAAAGATGCATGCCTTCCAGGTTTGACGGGTTCGGTTCTCGTTTATGCTATTTTTTAAAAGGGTCCAGTCTAGTTTATACTTACACACACTTTTTTGTTAGTTGAAAAAGATCAGTTGAGATTATATTCTAATATACCTGCCTGGTTGTACTGTGTACAGTACAACCAGGCGGGTATATACAACCAGGCGGGTATATACGAGTACAACCAGGCGGGTAAGTGGAGTCAAAATAATAGACTTTTGATGACTCACCAGAACCAGTGTTCAATAATTACTTAGTGTTTATATCGGACTCCAATTAATTTATCAACCTATCTCGTTGAAAATAATTGATTTTAAATATATTATTGACATTCCGGTTTCATATGTATTATTGGCATTCCGGTTTCATAAAAACTTACATCCCTCCACCAGAATTTATTTCTTAGCGCTTATTAGCCACCTATTATAAATTCAGAGACAATGGAATAACATTCAGGTTTTTTGTTTTTGTTATATTTTAAGTTGAAACAATTACATACGGATTTTCAAGTTGAATGGATTTAGTCGAATAGTTATTAACTCAAGTCAATTTAAAAAAAATAAGGAATACTTCAGCAAGTGTGTGTTATTTTGACATCATTCCTTTTGTATAATCTTGCGTATTCTCCAGATATAATATGAAAAAAAAAAAAACAACTTTGTAAAATGTTGATAATGTGTGTGCTAACACATTGAAGACCTAGATATATACGAAACGGGATAAAAGAGTTCACGATACCTTTGAGAAAAATATTACATGCAGATTATATTATATTATCGTCCAATTACGATACTGGTTCGTGGAGATAGGTATAGCGAGAAAAAAAAATGATATCATGCATGGCGAAGCTAGCGTAGCAAAAGTTACGGGACTGCGCTCTCTTGATTACTTATACCGCATGCAGGACACTGGCCCTGCAAGGACGCTTTGATCAGCGATCTGTTGGGACGAAGGCGATTGGGAGCCACAGATGAATGAGTGGTGTGACAGAGTAACGTTGCACACTGGATATAGCCAATTGCATGAGGGATATTGCTGAGACAAATAAGTGGCAGAGAATCGTGCAGGCAGCCAAAACCCACCCTAGATACCCAAACCTAAAACCCACCCACCAAACCCACCCACCCTAAGACTGATGAAGATTATAATTTATAATCAACTCAAATGTATATGTCATAAAATCAACCGACAATTTCACATGTCAGAAGAAATTGTCACATGGAAATAAGCCCTCCAGGTTGTATTATATACAACGAAAGTGTAATACAATACAATGGTTTTAACAACAACTATATACGTTTATTAAAACTATTTAATATCAATGGATCTTCGAGAATATTATTAGCAGAATTCTATTAAAGCATAATAAACTAAGTGCTTGAATAAGTGAACTTTATGATTCCAAGCATTTTCAAGCTGATGGGAAACGATACAGCGAGAGTCAGAGAAGTGTCGTGTTGATACACCCCTCTGAAAGAACGGCTAACGTACTCGTAGATGTTGATTGGCGACATCAGATATCAACTTGGAAATTTTGATAATATATGTATAAAGTTGACTTAAATCATTTTTAATTAACGGGTTTCTTTAAAAATTTTGATAATATGTGTGTATGGTTGACTTAAGTTATTTTAAATTAACGGGTTTCTTTAGAAATATTGATAATATGTGTGTATATTTGGCTTAAGTCATTTTAAATTAACGGGTTTCTTTAGAAATTTTGATAATATGTGTGTATAGTTGACTTAAATCATTTTAAATTAACGGGTTTCTTTAGAAATTTTGATAATATATGTATATAGTTGAGTTAAACCGTTTTCAATTAACGGGTTTCTTTAGAAATGTTGGTAATACTCGTATATGTGTATAGTTGACTTAAATCATTTTAAATTAACGGGTTTCTTTAGAAATTTTGGTAATACTCGTATACATATGTGTATAGTTGATTTAAATCATTTTAAATTAACGGGTTTCTTTAGAAATTTTGGTAATACTCGTATATGTGTATAGTTGACTTAAATCATTTTTAATTAACGGGTTTCTTTAGAAATTTTGGTAATACATGTGTATAGTTGACTTAAATCATTTTAAATTAACGGGTTTCTTTAGAAATTTTGGTAATACTCGTATACATATGTGTATATAGTTGATTTAAATCATTTTAAATTAACGGGTTTCTTTAGAAATTTTGGTAATACTCGTATACATATGTGTGTAGTTGATTTAAATCATTTTTAATTAACGGGTTTCTTTAGAAATTTTCATTAATTAAAACGATGTTTTTATACTTCATGACGTCATGTCAATATTTCACAATGGTCGCTGAATATTTATCAGTCCTATCATTTCTGATATACATGTTTTAATTTCAAACTGTGCCCTATTTTACCGGGTGGACCCGTATTGAAGTGGGCATTTGCACGTAAATTTTATTTTTGACGCTACTGTGGAACAAACATCCACGAATCATCAGATGTGAACCATCCTTATGAATCACTCGGCTTACCCTTTAGTGCTAATTTTCCTCCTTTATAGTATACTTTAATGAGTGCTTTTATATAGTCCTCCCATTATTGTAAAGAAATTAGATTTTTTTTTTCAATGTATGTATTTTTAGTTTGTGTCGTGTATCATGAATTTAAACAGTTCCACGTGTACAACGTGAACTTGTTGTTTGAAACAAATTGGTTTTGATGTTCCAGGATTGGACATCTGTTAATTTGTGATGTTTCCAGGGGGTGCACGACAATGATATTTGTTATTTTGATATCTTATATCATACATAGCAAAATTTATTTGATTTTTATATCTTTTTCATATTGTTGTTTTAATCATTGTCGTTACCGGGCCTCGTAGTCGAGGATGCCCTCAAGACTCCAACGTCAATCTTGAACCGTTCTCCCACGTCGATCGTGTGATCTTCTGTGAGAGAACAGTCCGATCCTAGATGCGCACTCCCTCCCGCAAATGCCACAGACATGTGGACCCTGCTGAGACGGCCTTCATGTAGTCTGTTTTAATACAGACTACATGAAGGCACTCCTCTGTCTTTAACGAAAGTAGCATTGACAAGACGGGCTTCGAGTAGGACCTGATTGAAGTGAATAATAAAGCGATATATTTTGCCTTTTACTGGAAACAAATAGCATAATTAGTGATTCATGGTCCGAACACGGAAATTAACAAGTCGGAAGAAATAAGTATTTAGCAATACAATATCTTCTGTGGTCATATTGATAAGACATCTGTTTTCCGACACGCTGGATACGGAATCAATTCTTGTTGGAAAACAATTTTATAAAACTTAAGACAAATTTGAAGATCTGTCAACCCTTTTGCAAGTATTGTACAATCCAAGCTACCCTCATTATCTGTGTAAATAAATACATTTTCTTTCTGAGCATTAACTGCCACCCCGATCTCAAGATGGAAGAATCATTTGTATACCAACGCATCACACATAGGGTGTGGGTTGAAAAACACCTGGTGTTTTCGCAGCCGGGTTCGCCCTATATTGGTTCAATGTACGAATATCTCGGCCAGGGGGATGTTATGAGATGATCATAGACCTTTTGATACATAGCTTCTCTTTTAAATAGTTTTTCTGCTATTTATCCTGAGATATACAATATATGTTATTTTGGAATGTATTTAAATATGTACATAACATACTGTCTTACTATCAATAAACCCATATTTATTTCTTTACATCATATTTTGCAGTTCACATGGCTTGGCATTAGAACGGTTTTCCTGGCTCTATCAGATGTACAACGTCCTAAATAAACTAAAAAAGTATGATTTATCTCAAAATATTCCTGGTCTTAACTCCCATATAATTCCAATTTTTTTTTATTAATCTTTTTAATTTTCCTTTGTTCATTTCAACTTTTTTATACACTACGTTAACCTTTCCTTCCCTGTGTTGGGTATGTTCTACACGTTGCTTCTAATAACCAGCAATATCTCTATAAATATAATAAATACAAGGTTAAAATTTTAGGTATTCCTCCATAATATATTTACGCATTGATTTAAAAAATAATATTAATATTAATCAAAATTTATCGACTACATCGTGGGTATTTTGTGAAGATATCGGAAACAAATTCGCATTTAAACGCTGTGAGTGCCTCGACCTTGTGTCTTGGCGATATGTGAATAGTATGCGCGAAGCGCGACATTATATTCGCATCTCACTGTTGCATACTCCACTGAATTGCGAGGAGCTGAATTGTCTCAACGTCGCAAGCATAAGCGTAAGCGCCGGGGTATGCGACTGACGTTCCGCGCCACAGTAGCTTCTAGGCTTGCAAATAGGTTACACGTACGCCCGTTCCGTGAGCGTTGCCAGATGGTTTTTTAATGTTTTCAGCAAATAAATCTCAATTATTATAATTTTTAACTTCAATTATAATTAATTAAGGGGATTATCTATGAATGTTCTTATTTTTCCGATTTAAAATCGCTAATTTTTGATCGCGTACTCACTACCCAGCACCGGAGCACGCGTTTCAATTTTAACACCGTAAGGGAAGAGTTAAAGACATGATAATAAATATCATTAAAAATTATGAAACTTGCTGTTATGGGAGACAAAAAAGTATACATTCAGCGCAATCTACACCAGAAGATCCATTTTTTTTTCTTTCTTATGAGCGTGACGTCACTTAGTAACGAAGAAGACGTTGTTCAAAGGAACTTCACTAGCGGAGATACACCAGAGTATGGGGGAAGTAGTAAAAATGACAAATTTAAGGTCCGAGGCGATTGGGAGAAAAAAATGACTCGCAGCGCAGTAAATACGAGGCATATCCAGAAACTAAGTGTACTGAATTTTTGTAGGTTACAATTTTTTTTATTTAAACAAAAAAATTACGTGGTTACCGTAGTACATATGTAAGCTATTTTTCGACATAGTCGCCATTCCTCTCAATGCAGGTGGTGAAGCGGGGTATCAACTTTTTAATGCCTTCCCCGAAGTAGTTTCCCGCCAACCCCTCCGTCCAATTCTCCACCTCCTCATTTACCTCCTCGTCGGTTGAAAACCTTTTTCCATCCATGTGCAGCTTCAGGGAGGTAAAGAGATAGTAATCTGAAGGTGCTAGGTCAGGAGAATGCGCGGGATGGTTTAGGACATCCCATTTAAACGGGGCGAGCAGTTCCTTCGTGGCGTTGGCCATGTGTGGTCTTGCATTGTCGTGCAGCAGGCAGACTCCCTTTGTCAGCATGCCTCTCCTCTTGTTCTGAATCGCCCTCCGCTATTTTTTTAGGGTCTCACAGTATCTTGCAGAGTTGATGGTCTCCCCTTGAGGCATATATTCAATTAAAATTATGTCTTGACAGTCCCAAAACACGGATGCCATGATTTTCTTGGCTGAAATTGTGGTTTTGAACTTTTTGGCGGAGGTTGAAGAGGTGTGACGCCACTGTTGAGACTCCCTTTTGGTTTCAGGCGTGTAGTGTGCAACCCAAGTTTCATCTCCAGTAACGATGGAGCGGAGAAATTCATCTCCATGGAGTTTGCAGCGCCTCAAAAACTCTTGCCTTTTTACAAAATTTCGCACTTTGCGGGAGATTGGTTTAACATTTTTTTACGAAACGTGTTGTCGCGTCGACACATCTCAACGTACTGACCTCGAACCGGTCTCGTTGCGGAGGGGAAGGGTCAGGCTACACGGAAGTGTAGCCAACATGTCGAAAATAAAATCTATCCGGTCGTGAGAGCCTCAGTACACTTACTTTCTGGATACGCCTCGTATATACTAATAAAGCGGCATACAGACGGGAATTCAAACAGTCGAGCAAGTTGTAGTAAGCATTTCAGCAGAAAACCTCGAATGCAGAAAAACTATACTTAGAAAAGAGTAGCCGATGGTGGCCTACCAGTATTGCCTTATATTGACTCAGTGATTAATAAATGTCTTTCAAATTGAGTGTTTTTTTTTATTCCAAATTTTTTAACTCTTGAATAAAACACACAATTTGCTTTGATTTCAAAACACTTTTAATTGGTCATCGAAGTATAATGTATGATATTTAAACACAAAAAACCAAATCCGCCAAATGTCCATCTCTTGTAGCTCCACAGATGTCCACTCTTTTGTAAAAAAATTTTTTTTGACATTTTGGCATGATTGTGGTTCTCACAATTTCGTCCTTCAGCTCAGGAATCGATCGGGGGTAATTCTTAGAGACCTGGCTTTTCACGTAACCCCAGAGAAAATAGTCCAACGGTGTCAGATCACATGTTCTTGGTGGTCAATTAACATCACCGTTTCCGGAGATTACAATACATAAAATAATTCAACAATTTGAACGCGTTGTTGTTTTGTAGGTATAGGACTCCATTTTTATAAATGTCATACATTACATATAACTGAACAAGACCTAATTATTACGAATAATTGTGCAACCTATGCGCCTCCTAATAGAAACACGTGACAAAATTGATAGTCAGGACACGGAAATGAATAGGTGAATATTTCACATAGAATACAAAAGATTTTATTCAATAATATCACAAGATGACACCTAAAGACACGCTATGTATTTTTTTAAGTCCCCGTTTCAGTCCTGTATATCGAAGTTGGCACTAAAATCCTGTTGTAGACTATCATCTTAATGGATTTTGATATTGTCCGGTTTGATTATATATATATGTACATTTATGTTTAAATACATACTGAAACAGGACAGTTAAATGTGTCTGAATTCACAATGCAGGCTCAGCCCAATTACAATAGAATTTCAATTTAATTAAAGTAAAAATATGTCAAAATATCAAATCACCTAAGTTGATGAATATTTTCTAGCGTCCCGAGTCTTAAAAGAAATGTTTCTTTTATTTTTGATAATGTTATGTAAAATATACCAATATCTGAAGCAGTCCCATTCAAAAGAATTAAGGCCCTTCCAACAGGCATAGCGGCTGGAAGACCCGTTCTCGTGTATATTATTGAGAACATTCTTGCCTAGGTAGTCTAGTATTAGGTGTTAACATAAGTTGTATCCGTTTTTTTCCAAATTTTCAAATGAGCACTTAAAGTAAATTATCGACAAGCTGTCCTTTTATTCATAGCATCTTCACCGTACACTTCGCAAATATCGCAAGCAGCTTTATTCCCTCGATTGAACGCGAACAGAAAGAGGTGTCGAAAATGCTCACTTTCGCCTACTTGACATTCCATTTTGAAGGCTTGTAATCAAATAAAATAATATATGAAAAGTAAAAGCTAACACAATATCTTGTAGGGCAGAAAATTTCCTTTACCATTTTGTTTTACTTTTGGTGCTCATTTTTAAATTGGAAAAAAACGGACACAACTTATGTTAACACCCAATATAATTGTTTTGAGCATTTATCGCCAATCTTTCTAGTTATGCTGTATGTATTCTAGTATATATTTAAGTCTCCCATTCTCTTTGTTTCCTATCGCTACATGCCGTCCGATATCTTTCTTAACTTATCCATCATCATTTGGGAAGATTTAAACACTGACTTTGATAACATATTAAATTCTTATTAATGTAAAATTTCACAGATTTCCGAGTAGGTGTAATAAGATGTAAGGTGAACATGTAAATGTGGGGTTTGTGGGGATATACAGGACTCACTGCACTTGCTTAATTGTCCAAGCATCAGGACTAAAGGTAATCTATAATCAGGATTACATATCACTGAACAGGACCTAATTATTGCGAGTGATGGTGCAATTCATGTTGCCTTCTAATAGAAACACGTGGCATAATTGATAGTCCGGATACGGAAATTTATAGTGGAATATTTCACATAGAAAATAAAAGATTTTATTCAATAAGAGAGATGATGATGATCTACCATCGAGAGGAAGAGAAGATGCAGACTCAGCAGACACACATGACACGTATGGCAACTAATTAAATGTTCACCATCCCTAGAGTTAAAACCTCTTTTGCCCAAAGGCAATATGCTTATCTGGCTCCCATTACATACAATGGCGTGCCGACTTCAATAAAGGTAAAGGTAGGAAAACCATTTAGACAGTCGATCGTAGCGTGGTTGTTATTGCGACAGGATTTTGAGTACTTGGGCTTTCAGGATGAATGCCGAGTGGAAGGGATTTATGTAAGCTCGTGAGTGTGGGTTTCTTCTTGTTGTTTTAATTTTGGTTGTTTTTGTATTTGTGTTTCTGTGTATTTTTTTTTTGTTTTAATTTTGTTTTTATTTTGATTTTTAATCTTATGATTGTGTGCGGTATAGTGTGGGATGAATATTTTTGGTATTTCTGGAGTGATGATGTGTGAGCAGTTGAATTTCGCAAGATGTTTCCAGTTGTAGTTGAGTGCCACTGTCAGGTTGATGAGAGCGTGCAACGGGGTTTTGTTTTTGTGTAATCAAAAATCGGAAAGAAGTATCGATTTATTTTTTCATGCTAAATATCCTCAGTGAGATACAGGCAAAAGCCTAGTTTACTGGGGATACGACAAATGAAAGGCAACAAACCCAGATCCATTAAAATTGTATGTCCAAATCAAATTATCTGTTGTTTTTCTCAAATTGTGTATATTTCTTGTCATGTGTAATAATAAATAAATAAATAAAAATAAATAGAATCACTAAATGGCACTTAACACGTTCACTGCGTATAAAATACTTAATGTCATACAGAGATGCTGGAAATTCGCGAATTTTTGAAAACCCATAACTTTGTTAAAAATGTTTTGCAAAAACGCCGCTTTGACTGACCAGCACGAAATACTGACATAAACTGAAGCGTATATAGTTACGCTAATAACTTTCGTCAACTTTTGAAGCGACGCTGTAGTATTTTCGATTCAATGCATGGTAAAGCTGACATGAACACGACTCTCGTGTTCAACGCGTGGCTACAATGTTTGTATGGACACGGGAGCCGTGTTCGACGCAGTAAACGTGTTCAAGTATTTTGTGATTCAATACTTAAATTATTTGATTGAAAACAATGACCTAAATTTGCGCAATATATTCTAATATTTTAATACTCATCAAAAATTTCATTACTTACTTAATATTATTAAAATAAACTATTTCTTCTTGATGTGATAACCCTGGGATGCAGTTCGCGCCGTTTGGTCCACCACGGCAAAGTGCATCGTACGTTCTATTCGACCGGCCCGTACCAGAGGACAATGCACGCCTTGTCTTATTACGCCTAATAGGCCGGGGCCGTCTCTGACTGTCTGCCTGTCTGTTGCTTCGACGTGACGTCACCCATGCATCTAAATGCATGGGAAATGATAAAAAATATTTTTAATATTATTAATTATCACAAATACTCGTACATCAACTCGTCATGTCTGTATATTGTATATTATTATTTACTAGACAACATCCGTGACCTAGTTAGACTTAGACGGTTATCTCCCATCCCGGGGATTGCGAGTTCGATCCTTTTTTGAACCCAGATTTTTTTTAAAAAGGATTCCAAACTGGTAACTTAAGGCAACAGCAATTGTTTTATTTTTAACCTGAAAAAAGTATGATCACATCACTTTACAACAAAAGGGGCTGAAGTGGTTGATATTAAGAAATTGATTTAATACTGCAAACTAAAACAATCTACGAGTATTTAGCTGATATCATACCATATCTGATAAATCGATGCAAATCACAGTTTCGCTGATTTTTTACTTGGATTTCCTGATCTCCCATATGGGCTAAGTACTGTGATCCCCTGTTTTGTATTGCACTTTCTATTATACCCGGCACGGGTAATGAGCATTCGTTCATATAATAAACAGCATGAGGGCCGTGTTTGCATGTGATAATTTCTTCCAACCATCCAGATGAACTAAGTTACGTAGTAATTAAAACGATTTACTTTCAGCCCCGCAGTCTCCAATTCGATTCCGAAGAAACCAAAAAACTCTCGTTGTCTTGTTTTTCACATACGACGTTTTAATATAACTCTGCATGTATGCCAACACGTCGGGGTTCATTAATTAATTTGTGGGTTCTCGTTGATACCCGATGTTTTTAAATAGGATTCCAGTCTAGTTAACACTTAGGGGCTATAAAAACATCTTTCTGGTTGGTTGGAAGAGATTGCCACATGGCAATAAACTCACCAGGTTAAAACAAATGTTTTCAAAAATAGATTAAGTTCCAATCATGGATTAGCGCTACGCTCAAACAGATATTGTCTATTGGCCTTTCCAGTTCACCGCTCCTCTTTCTTTACGTCGTCTTTGACTGTTTATGCAGTGAGACTCTGGAATCAGTTACAAACCAATGTAAGACTCGCTCCATCCTTGGCATAATTTAAGAAGCGACTGAAAAAACTCTTAATTTCTAGTCATTAAAATAACGTGTTTCATTCCTGATTTTTCTTTTCCTTTCCTCTCCACCACCCCTTCCTTTCCTTTTGTTTGATGATATCTCACTTTATATGAAAAATAATGTTCGGGTGATTGTCCGTCTTTGTGGGGTTCGTGGGCATATGCTCACGTATATGTTTATGGATTTCGCAGGGATGGATAGTAATTTGAATGATTTATGCGACCACGTAACTTGCTTCATTTACTTTTGTCTCGTTGGTTTGAAGAGATTGCCGCCTGGCAATAAGCCCGCCAGATTATATTTGCAATAAAAGTGTTAAATAAATAAATAAGTTTTATTTTAATTTAACCCTACAATGCATGACATCATGGATTTTGATGAAATTTATACTCAGCATATGAAAAGTAATGTATACAACGGGAAAAATAATGACAAAATTCAAAAACAAATTTAAGTGTATTGAAAAAATGCATGATGACGCAAATTTGTTTCACCCATATTTTGTTGATTTTTACCATGCAGATAAGTTTTTACATGAAAATATTGTGTAAATAAATAAAACATACCTGAATTGTTATTATTTTTCAACTTCTAAAACACTTTTATTGTAGTTTAATTAATTCTTGAAATGCAGTAAAAAGTTGAATCCACCATTCCTTCAACTGTCAGAATTAAAAATCATTTTTTGATATACAAACGCCTTTTTTAATTTTTTTTTGCAAATAGTCAACAAGAGAGATAGTTGTACCATATGATTTAAGTGTATTTTATTCTCAAAAGATGGTCTTGCATTTATCATATTTTTTTAATTATCATGATGCAAATTTGCATCCCAATGCACTGTAAGGTTCTAAGGCTTTTTTAATATTATTCTATAGTGGTGGAGAGAAATTACTTCATGGCATAAAACGCGCCAGGTTATAATATACTATATACAATAAAAGTGCTTTAAATTATTTTGTTTTGGTTGGAAGGAATTGCAATATGAAAATTACCTCGCTAGGTACTAATGTAAACGATTCTACTTCTCCCTGGCTCCATCCCAACTCTCCTCGTCAGCTCTCCTCGTCCTCAGGTTGTACGCTCTTCTGTCCCGGACTACGTCCCCTAGGCCGTGCCTCCGCATCAGGTTATCTTTTTGCACCACCCATGAATTATTTGGTCTTCCTCTGGTTGTTATTCGAGGAAGATCCATGTAGATTGCCTGGTTCACAATGTGATCGGGTGTTCTGCGTCCAACGTGCCCATACCATCTCAATCGCCTCACCTCCATCTTACTGTTGATGTCTGTAACACCTAGGCTTCCACGAATGCTTGAGCTTTTTATTTTATCTCTTAGGGACACACCAGCTGACCATCTTAGCATGCGCATTTCAGCAGTTTCCAGTTGCCTAGAGTAAGAGTTATACATCGTCCAGCATTCGGAGCCATAGAGGAGTGCGGGCGGATCTGAAAATCGTTTGGTATACTTTTCCTTTTAACTTTAGTGGTATTTTCGGATCACATAGAACTCCCGTCGTACTAATGTAAACGATTGAAGTATATTAAAATACAATACGTTGATAATAAATGACGTGTAATAAAAAAACAGATTTGATTTTTTTATTATAAGAGGGAATCAAATCTCGAACCCCCGGCTGAAAGGCATTCTACCAACTAGAAATTTAAGATATTTTATTAGAGTAGGCAGAAGGAATTGATAGCTACATTATTAAACCATGACAAATTCCTTCGTTATCTTGTTCTAGCCGCAACTCTCGTTGCAGATTTTTTTTATATTATTACTAGTAATTACCTGTTAATAATATGACATTGTGATTCTATGTTATATTAGGTGTACAAATAAGTTTCCGCCGTTTTTTATAAAAAAATGGGCATTTATTGTGAAAGAACGGAACCTCATGTTTTATTCGAAGTAGTACCCATCGCTTGCCACTACTTTTCCCCATCTTTCTGTCAGCATACGAATACCGCGTCAGTCATCATCATCATCTTTTGAGGCTATCCACGAATCGACTCAATTTTTGGTATCTTCATATGATGTGAAGTGCTGCTCAGACAGGCCATGCGTCATCGATCAAAACAAGTGGTAATCAGAAGGAGCAATGTCTGGTGAATACAGCGGGTGGGGTAAAACTTCTCAATTGAGTGTTTCCAAATAGGTTTTGACCGGTGCCGCAACATGTGGACTAGCATTATCATGCAGGAGAATAATTTTGTCGTGTCTGGCGTAGTAGTGGGCGCGCTTTTCCTCGAGTGCTCGACTCAATCTCATCAATTATGTTCGGTAGACAGCCCCAGCAATGGTTTCATTCGGTTTGAGCAACTCATAATACACGACACCAAGCTGATCCCACCAAATACACAACAAGAGTTTTTTTCCATGAATATTTGGCTTAGCCGTAGATGTTGAAGCATGACCAGGGGATCCCCATGATTTCTTCCTTTTTGGATTATCATAATGGATGCATTTTTCATCACCAGTGACTATATGGTGCAGAAAACCCTTTCGTTTATGCCTGGCAAGCAGCATTTCACATGTGGAAAATTGGCATTCAAAGTTTCTCCGTGTCAGTTCATATGAATCCCAATTTCTTTGTTTTTGAATCATTCCCAATGATTTCAACCCATGTGAAATTGCTTGTTGAGTCACTCCTAATGTAAGTGCAAGTTCTTCTTGCGTTTGGCACGAATCTTGATCCAATAATACTTCCAATTCCGCGTCTTCGTACACTTTCGGCCTTCCGCTACGTTCTCTGTCTTCGATGTCAAATTCACCGTTCTTAAACTTTTGAAACCACTCACGACAACTTCTCTCACTTAAGGCAGCCTCACCATATGCTTCTACAAGCAATCGATGCGCCTCAGCTGCAGATTTCTTCAAATTGAAGAAGTAAATCAAAAGTTCCCGCAAATGACGCTTATTCGGCTCAAAACTTGACATTTTCGAACACAAAAAAATATGTTATACTGATAAAAATTCACTAATATTTCAAGGTCATGTTGTTGACAGATGTCCAACCTTACGATAATGACATTTTACATCTGACAATTTTAACCATAACTTACTGGTGGCGCCAACTTTTGTCAAACGGCGGTGACTTATTTGTACACCAATACAATAGGTTGTAATTTATTTTTATCAAACACTGTTTATTCCACTTTTTTGTAATGGTATAACCCTACCGGTTTCAAGGTGCACACCTCATCTTCAGGGGATCACAACCAAGACTAAATTCTCTTCGAATTCCGAAATATCGTACCGCATAGGGGCTATTAGTACGATATTTCATCGACGCAGCTACCTTACACCCAAAAATAAGCTATTCCTTAATAAACCCTTTATTTGTCCTATCTTGACCTATGTTGCACCCGTTTAGGGTAGTGTGAGCAACACGGATCACCTGAAACTCCAGAGAGTGCAGAACAAGGCATTCAAGATATCTTTTAATACCCATCCCAGAACAAATCTTACCTGACTTCAAGACGAACAGCGAGAAGAAACCCTACAACACCACATCTTCGCTTGGACCGTGAAGTTCTATAAAAGTCAACAAAATCACAGCAATCCCTTAGTCGCTGCCTTGAGAGCTTACGAGAGTAAATCCGACCTACCCTTCCGTTATAAGCACAGGCTACCGAAGCAATATCTGTTGCCTGACTAGTCCACCTATAGTATTAGCTTGGAGGACCGAGGTCTGAGTGAATGTGATGGAATACAAGTAGCCTGAACGAGTGGACTTGTGCTTGCTAAATAATTAGTTGTAAGAATTGTTATCTAGTTATAAGTAGTATGCAGGTGTTACTTGTTTCTAAGAAATCATATGTAAAAAATAATAATAAAATGACGTGTATTAGTTAAGTAATAAATGTGTATATATCATAGGTAAAGCATTGACAAATATTTGTAGCATACATTACTTTGTTTAGTAAAAAAAATGTTATCAGGCGAACTTTTTAATCAGACTAGTCCTTTTTTTATAATAATTTTTAGGTACCAACAGTAATCAAACCCGCAACTCCAAGGTACAAGTCAAACGTTTTACAAACATGGTCATGAAAATTGTCAATGCCCCCTGAGTTATACATCCATAGGAAAATTCTACCCAATCCTAGTTACCATGCTCCCGACACTAAATAGTGATAACCCAGGGGGCTGGATCCCAGCGGAATAACCAGAAAATGTCGTATATGTTAATCGAAACAAAACTACCTATACACGAAATATGTCATTTTCAACACTATCACGATTTGATCGAAAAATTGAGGGGTCGAAAATGATTTTAATTGCGTCACGAAATCACTAGAAACAAATCTTCTAATATGGTATTCTAATGAATTTGTTGCACGTAGAATACTACCTTGATCAAAAAGTTTTAGGACTTTGTTCATAAAATCGAAAATACAACTTTATTCATCAAAATCGATATGGTCCCCTTCAAAGTACTCCCCATCGACTGCAACGAACTTATGCCAGCGCTTGATCCAATCCTCGAAACACCGCTTGTAGGTACTCAATTTTCGGTATGTCCATCAGAGCCGTCTTCGATTTTTTTCATGACATCCTTTCGGGTGTTGTAACGCGTTCCGCGAAACGGTTTTTTAAGTCGGTTGAACAGGAAAATGTCGCAGAGAGCCAGATCAGGTGAATTCGAAGGCTGCTGGATAGTATTCGTGTTGTTTTTGGTAAAAAACTCATGGAAATCTAATCTTTTGAGATTTCAACGCAGTCCTTTTTTTGCATGAAATTGAAGTCTTTTGGCACCAGTTTTGCAGCGACACGTCTGAAGCCCAAATCACTAACCAAAATGTCTTGAGCGGATCCATAAGCGATGTTCAAGTCCTCTGCCAGCTCTCTTATGGTCAATTTGCAGTTTTTGGCCAACATTTCTTTGATTTTATCGATGTTTTCATCGGTTTTCGACTGCCACTGCGTTCGCCATTCTCAACCGACTCACGACCACTTCTGAAGCGTTCGTGCCACCGAAAAACACTTCTCCGACATTTCCAAGGTCTGCGGACCGTTAAATCCGTTTTTCACACAAATTTTAATGCAAACTCGTTGATGCACAGTTGATGCCATTTTCAAACTTGTAAAAAATCGAAAACACGCACAAAGGCAGATGTACTCAGTACAACGTAACTTTTACAAATGTCAAGCTATGACGCTGAAATTTGGAGGGAAGTGTCAATGATAGATGTGGTAACCTAACAAAAAAAAAGAATTTCAATCGGGTGACTGACTGCGCCACACGGTGGCCGGTCCTAAAACTTTTGGATCAAGGTAGTATATATTAGCCCAAGTTAAACTCTTCCAAATGACCAGTTATTTATTTAAGAGGTCATGCGTGAATTGAATATCAGAGTAAAACCATTTTTATCCCTTTTGACAAATACCTAAGATTTGCAATAGTTGACATATGAATAGAACACTTAGGTGTTGAATATGCAGTTTTACCTCAAATGGTAAAACGCTTAACTAATACTTGAGGGTTCTGAGATCGATTTCCGACGGAACCCGAAAAAAACTAAAAAAAACTGTTGCGGGAGACTCTCGCGCGGTCGAAGTGAAACTTCTTAGCTCCTAGGAAAAGTTGATTTTATGCATTGCTTTTTTTCCATTTGTTAACGTATTTTTTTTTTAGGATTAGGAAATAGTTATGTGGAATTTAATTCCAGATAATCTCTGTTAATTAAATAAAAAAGTACTATTTTTTTTATTTTTAATAATAAATAAAAATTTTAATAATAATACAATACACTTACTAATATTAAATTTATATTTTTTAATATTAAATAAATAAATATGTTTATGATATTATTAATTATTAAATTAATTATTATTAAATAATTATTTAGTTATTTATTTATTACTTTATTATTAATTATGTATTTTTATTATATCAAATTATAAATTCATTATATTATAATTAATTATAATATTGTATAATAATAATAGGTATAATTTTAAATATTATAAGAACATATACATATATTATTATAATTATATATTAAATATAAATTATATATTAAATATATAATAAAATAAAATAATTTAAATAAAATAAAATTAATAATTATTAAATACATAAAAATAAAACAAAACAAAAAATATTTTTAATTTTATTTTTAATAATAATTTTAATAGGTAATAACTAATAATTTTAATAATATTATAATACACGTAGTAATATTAAAATAATGTTAATTTTAATTTTATTATTAATATTAAATAATTATTCTTATTAAAACAATAAATAATAATTTATTAATAAATAAAATAGTTAATAATAATAATTTCATAATAATATACTACACCGTTTCACTTTTCGTGACGTTCAGGCCAATTTGCTCTACCGCGCCTATATGATAGAAGTTTCACTTCAAAAAAAGCGTCCCAGTATCAAACAAAAGTGCGAGTGCTTTTGAACATTCAGGTCTTTTTGCTTTTCCAACAGAAGCGAATGTGAGTTTTGCATCTACTCTAGTAGTTCAAAGATGCGTTGAATGGGACCGTAGACCGTGTTCTTCTACTCGTATATGCCACCATCACAGTATCGAATATGTAGAATGCTACTGCGCGAATGCATATAAATGCATTAAAGTAGTATACCACTCTCCTAATATATGATATACGCAAGGGCAACATCCGTGATCTAATTGGTAAGGTGCATATAGTATCTTCCGGTCAGAGGTTCCGGGCTCGACTTCAGAAAGCACCTAATAAAAGAGTTATTTTTTTTATTAAATACTTCATCGTATCAAAATTTGTCTGGCATATTGCCAGGTGGCCATCTCTTCCAAGCAACAAGACAAAAATGAATAATGGAATTTTCATGTTTTGGTAAAAAATATTCAAACCATTATATATTGGTATAACATTAATGAATAAAATAAATATGAGATATCACCAATCTTCGGAAAATTGAAGAGATGGTGGAGAGGGAAGGTAAATGGGAAATAAATGGTTATAGATTGTGTAAAGAATTTAATTTATTTCCGTGACCTGGTGTAAGACGTGATCCGGAGGTTGCGGGTTCGATTCCCGCTGGACCTAGATTTTTTGAAAATGGGATTTCAGTCTGTTTTTCACTTAGGGTCCATTAAAACATCTTTCTGGTTGGTTGGAAGAAATTGCCACATGGAAATAAGCTCGCCAGAAAAAAAAAATAATTATAATAATTCGCGACATAAACTTTATAAGTCACTATTTTATCTAAATGAAATAAAAATATATCGATTCATGTCAACACGTCTTATAAAATAACGTCAAATAACGTTAACTTGTGTTATTTTAAATAAATTTTGAAGACAAAGTATTTTAGTATTAAGCATTTTAATATATTTTTTTATAATAATGTTAAAAAGAATTTCACAGGAAGAAAAACAGATCAAAATGAGCTATTTTTGTTATTTTCTTACAGAAATTTTATAGATAAAATATTATACAGAACGTCCATGTCAACAAGTACCTATAGTGTAATATATAAAGGGTCTTTCAAATTGAGCGGTTTTTTTAATTCTTAGATAAAACACAGATGGCCTCGCGAACTTGCCTGGGTCTTGTGACACTTGAGAAGTGTAATGTATGACATGTATAAAAAATGAAGTCGTATTCAATACAACAACACGTTCAAATTGAGAATTATTTTTTTGTATTGTAATCTCCGGAAACGGTGATTTTTTTTGTATCCACTTTGCACGGATTTCTCCTGTTACACAAAGAGTGTCTACTTCTAGCGTTAGCTTATTCGTTAGGAATAATATCAGCCAGGATTCTTCTCATACTGCTAGACGGTACCGAGAATATATCAACAGTGTCATTCAGTCGGTTCAATATCTCTATACCACGCGTGACTGAGTGTTTAGCCATGATATTCGTCCTGTAAGTTGGTATGTAGAACAGAGGGTGATTCCTTGCACGGCTATATTTATTAGGTACATATAAACATGTGATCTGACACCATTGTACTATTTTCTATAGGGTTACGTGAAAAACTAGGTCTATAAGAATAAACTCCAATCAATTCTTGAGCTAAAGGACGAAATTATTCGCATTGTTGGTGAGTTATTGATGGTTAATAAAGGGTCTTTCAAATTGAGCGTTTTCTTTAATTGTTGGATAAAACACAGATGACGTCGCGAACTTGCTTGGGTCCTGTAAAATTTGAGAAGTGTAATGTATGACATTTATAATAATTAAGTTGTATACAATACAACAACGCGTTTATATTGAGAATTATTTTATGTATTGTAATATTCGGAAACGGTGATGTTAATTGGCCACCAAGATCATGTGATCTGACACCGTTGGACTTTTTGCTCTGGGGTTACGTGAAAAGCCAGGTCTATCAGAAGTACCCCCGATCAATCCTGAGTTGAAAGACGAAATTATTCGCGTTATTGGTGAGTTAAAACCGCAATAATGCCAAAATGTCATCGAAAATTTAGCCAGAAGAGTTGACATCTGTGGAACTGCAAGAGTTGAATATTTGGCGAATATTGTTGTTTGTGTTTAAATGTCATGAATTATACTTCAATGATGAATAAAAAGTTTTTTTAAATCAAGGTATTTTGTGTGTTTTATTCAAGAATTTAAAAAAACCGCTCAATTTGAAAAACCCTTTATTGTATAAATACCTACAGCACATTGAAAATTATTTTTAATGCCTGAACGAATCTGGCTAATCTCTGCCTATCAATAAATATTTGATTCATTCAATAATTTGTTTTTTTTTCTGTAACGTACATTGAATAATCTTTAATAATATATATATATAAACAATGTCGAATATAAAGAGTGCAGTTTATATACCATATTTACACATATATCCATACACCCCTTTTATCGACGGCTCTCGGAAAAGTTATGCATCATTTGTTTCATGAATCCCTAGAGTAGTTTAAGGCATT
The DNA here is from genome assembly GCA_949825065.1 of Odontocerum albicorne. Classification (NCBI taxonomy): domain Eukaryota; kingdom Metazoa; phylum Arthropoda; class Insecta; order Trichoptera; family Odontoceridae; genus Odontocerum; species Odontocerum albicorne. Next base: position 2,584,500 of record OX463843.1, read on the forward strand.
TCTTCTTTAATAGTTTTAGTAATTTTTTTATCGTTTTTCAAATAATCTTTATTCACTTAAATTTATATATGCAATAACAATAAGTGTTTTTTTAATTAACGTAAGAAAATTTAATTTTGATATAATTTTAATTAAAAATTTTGCTGTAAAACTCATTTCACTGACATAATATTATACAACCAATTTGATAAGATGACTGACATAATATTATACAACCAATTTGTTTTATCAAACACTGTTTATTCCACTTTTTGTAACGATATAACCCTACCGGTTTCAAGGCTTTCACCTCGTCATCAGGGGAACACAAACAAGACTGAATTATGTTCGAACTGGTACTGACATACACGCTTCTAAGTGTAAACATTCGGGTTGAAGACTGTGGGTGAAGTGAGGGAGGAGACAACCTCAGCGAGCAACGGCGAGATTCTTGGAATATATGTGTTTGCCAGATGTTCACCCCGATGCATTGACTAATTTCTAAGTCGGTACTAATTCGAACGGAATTCATTCTTATTTGTGATCTCTTGATGATGAGGTGAAAGCTTTAAAAGCGGTAGGGTTTTACCGTTAGAAAAAGTGGAATAAACAGTGTTTGATAAAACAAATTGTGAAGACTAACGATTTTTTGAAATACTACAACCAAATTATCAATCAAGCTTTGTCTGGGCTGAATAAGCAACCTGGCCCTAGAGGATTTCGATTCCTTACATTTTAGACTTTTCGTTGGTTGGCTGCTCTTTGGTCTTCGTGAAAATCGGCTTGACCCCATAAAACTAATGATCCAATTTATTGCCTCTCGGTCTTCAAGCATCTACCGACGCTTCTTGTGGTAGACCGTAGGGAAATACGCTACCGTTCGTTTCTTGACGATCTTTCAATCTACTCTCTATAGTTCCTGATGTTGGAAAGCCAATGCATTGAAAAATACTGAAAAACCGAATAAATACTAATTTATTACAGAATACGGAATGAAGTGATTAGGAATGAAGGTAAACTAAAGGCTGATGTATTGAGTAAGGTGGACAAGGCACTCTATGATGGTTTAAGCTTGGTAAATTAATGAATGAAGAAAGAAAAACGAATATACTCGTATATGAAATAAGGCTTTTGTAGATTTTTTATAACAAGGGTATATCAAAATTGAAAACGGCATGATAGAATTAAATACAACTTCCTTAGAAAGTACTCGACGACCACGACCTCCGTGGCCTGGTGGTAAGACACTTGTCTGCTGATCCGAAGGTTGCGGGTTCGATCCCCGCTGGAACCCAGATTTTTTTAAATAGGATTCCAGTCTGGTTAACACTTAGGGCCTATAAAAAAAAATCTTTCTGATTGGTTGGAAGAGATTGCCACATGGCAATAAACTCGGCAGGTTAAAAAAAAATTAACAATAAATTAGAAATGCGTACGCTGAGAAGAACACATATGTGGTAATGTATGACAGATTGAAGAATTAATTGATTAGGGACGAATGTGAACTTAAGGCTGATGTATTGAGTTAGATGAACAAGAACTCTGTAAGATGGTTTGGACACGTGGAATTAATAAATGGAAAAATTCTAGCAAAACAAATATGAGTAAAAGGAATGACAGAGGAGACCAAGGAAAGTGTGATTTGAGCAAGTGTACCATATGAAAGAAAGAGACGTAAAAAGCCAAAGAAATCGTAGGAGCTGTTAGAAGAGGTGTATGGATATAGAAGTGACAAAGATGTGTGTCGTGGCAGAAGAGTCTACTACTTTCTCTCTGCCTACCCTGCCAGGGAGACGGCGTGATGGTATTTATCATAATATAAATAGGCCAAAACCCATACGACGGCTGTCGCCAAAGAAAGAATACGAGGATTGAATTTTGAATACAAGAGAGCGAGAGAGGAATACTTGGATTCTCTCCGAAAGTAATTCGAAATTTGAATCTCGGTGGGTCCGTGATAACTGAACGAATTTTAAATACCTAGCTAACAATTTTTGAACCGGGGTAAAAGGGAACGATGTATAAATGATATACTCGTATATAAACGAATTCTACATTTATAAATATATATTTTCCTAACTGTAGAATTTGTTTTACTTCCGTAAATATTTCACGGGTTGCAACTAGTGTATGTAAATATTTGCTGGCAACCTCCCTTTCAATTCCACCCTTAATGAGAACATCGGATTTGTTGACGGATTCTGTCCAAGGTGTTCGAAGCATTATTCTATAAAATCGTATTTCAAATGCATCCGACCTAGTCAATATGATTACCTTCCCCTGGGATACCAATGTTTCAACTGCACAAAGCCGAATCGATTGTTTTGTGGCAAATTTTGATACAGCTTGTGATTATTATGTGCATCAAATCTAAATTCTAATTGCATTGCTATTGCAGATATATGCTCTCAAACTATTCAATTATTAGAGATCGCTGTTCCAATCATAGAGTTTACTTCTATATATGTTCAGGTTCATGTGATTCGGTCAGAATATTAATACCAGTACCATTATTTTTTACTAATACGCACTTATTTTTAATTTGTTTGTTAAATTTAATACGCACTTAACATTGGATAAACTATTAAAATCTGAGGCATTATAACCTAATTGACGATATTTTTTTTAAAACATCTTTTAATAATTATGTTTTATTTGTGACACAAATATTCACCATCCTCCTTAGATTTTTTCATATTCTTATTGTATATTATCTGACTACAGAACGTTGTATATTAGAATTCTAGTTATGGCTAGCTAGTCATAAATATTATCGCAAGTTCTTCATTTATGATGTTACCCATGTTATCATTGTCGCAAGTTCTTTATTCATGGTATCAATCTTATTACCATTATCGCAGGTTCTTTATTCATGATCTTAACCTCGTGACCATTGTCGAAAGTTCTACATTCATGATGTTAACCTCGTGACCATTATCGCAGGTTCTTCATTCAAGATGTTAAACTCGTGACAATGTTTGAAAGTTCTTTGTTCATGATGTTAACCTTGTGACCATTATCGCAGGTTCTTCATTCATAATGTTAACCTTGTGACCATTGTCGCAGGTTCTTGATTCGGGATGTTAACCTCGCGACAATGTTTGCCAGTTCATCATTTATGATGTTGACCTCGTGACCATCATCGTAGATACTTTATTCATGATATTAACCTCATAACTATTGTAGCAAGATCTCAATTCACGATATTAACCTCGTAACTATTGTCGCGGGTTCTTAATTTATTATGTTAACCTCGTGACCATTGTCACAGGTTCTTCATTCGTGATGTTGACCTCGTGACAATGTTTGCAAGTTCTTCATTCATGATGTTAACCTCGTGACCATTATCGCAGGTTCTTCATTCATAATGTTAACCTTGTGACCATTGTCGCAGGTTCTTGATTCGGGATGTTAACCTCGTGACAATATTTGCAATTTCATCATTTATGATGTTAACCTCGTGACCATCATCGCAGATACTCTATTTATGATATTGACCTTATAACTATTGTAGCAAGATCTCAATTCATGATATTAACCTAGTAACTATTGTCGCGGGTTCTTAATTTATTATGCTAACCTCGTGACCATTGTCACAGGTTCTTCATTCGTGATATTGACCTCGTGACAATGTTTGCAAGTTCTTCATTCATGATGTTAACCTCGTGACCATTATCGCAGGTTCTTCATTCATGATGTTTACCTCGCAACCATTGTCGTAGGTTCTTTATTCATAATGTTAACCTCGTAACAATGTTTGCAAGTTCTTCATTCATGATGTTAACCTCGTGACAATGTTTGCAAGTGCTTCATTCATGATGTTAACCTTGTGACCATTATCGCAGGTTCTTCATTCATGATGTTAACCTCGTGACCATTTATTATGCTAACCTCTGACCATTGTCGCAGGCTCTTCATTTATTATGTTAACCTCGCAACCATTGTGGCAGGTTCTTCATTTACGACATTAACCTCATAACCATTATCGCTGGTTCTTCATACATTATATTAACCTCATTCCAGGATTTCAATGTATCTAAATTTGGTCCTGAGTTATGAGATGTACAATGGAAGTTTGTATTTCTCACGATGGCGTATGACGTGTATGACATTTGTAGCTTTCACACTTTTATGCTTCTAATGAGCACTTGGTTTTTTTTTTGCATCCTATATATTGTAGTATCATCATTCTACACTCTGACCATCGAACTGGCTATTATTATTATATTTTTCTGTTAATCTACATCCCATCAATATTCAAGGTTTTTGCATAACTTCTGTAATTGTTCCTGGTTTCACTCGATAAATGATTACAGGGTAGACATTTTACCTAACCATTCGCATTTGTGGTTCAATATTTAAGTCATGGCAACAGTGATTTTGTGCAAAGAAATATAGGTCAACCTTTTATTTTATGCAAAGAAATATAGTATAGATCAACCTTTTATTTAATGTGGCAGTAAATTTTTATCTTACCGTATTTCAATTTCATAACATACTGATATAATTTGAAAACAATAAAAATACAATACATACAAATCAAATATATATTTTTTTATTTTGCATAGTATTAAAAAGTCAAACAAAATTAAAAAAAGGACTGCTTCATAGTGCAGACACTCGCGTGCTTTAATCGTCACTAGGTGACACTAAATAAGACAAATCAGGATAAGGTAGTTGTACCAATAAGTAATGAAGTCTTCGGCATGGACCTAAGATTGAATGTTGAAGAGGCCACAATTAAAAAAATCTAGATGCAAAGGGAAATCCTTGACTACCCTTAAAAACAAAGAAGATGAAGAACTGATTTGACTTGGTCCACCTACTGGCTATTGTTTGGATAGAGAAAAGATATCCGAAAAGCCATCTTCAAATGGTTAAGGCAGTAGCAAAGAAAGTAAAGGAAACATTATCTTCTTCTTCTCAGTGTCATGTCAGGTCCCCCCAACGTTGAATATCACTTGAGAGTAGATATCTTTGTCCCCAGCAGCCCTAAAAAGATCCCCAACGCCCCTTATCCCAGTCCAATCCCGTATATTGCGGAGCCAGGAGATTTGTATCCCGCCAACACCTCTCCGGGCTTTTATTTTCCCTTGGATGATCAGGTGCAGTAATTTGTACTTTGCTACTCTAGGTAAATGATCCAAGTACGACACCTTTCGGATTGTAATATTAGTCAGCAGCTCTCTATCGACTTTGGCTCTTTGAAGAACCCTCGTGTTGCTGACCATATCCGTCCAGGGTATCCGTAGCATTCTCCGGTGCATCCACATTTCGAATGCTTCCAGGTCGGTTCATACTACTTACTTTGAGGGTCCATGATTCTACTCCATGCAATAACTGATCAAACGTAGTATTTGACTAACCGTTGTCGAAGTTTAACTTGTATAAATAAGGATAAATCAATTTTAGGTCAACATATTTCAGAATAATCCAAAACCATACTTATTTTACAATTAAAAAAAAATATGTCAACTTTGTGAAATATTGTACCTTAGGGTTGCCCTGTTGATAGCAATAAATTAAGCACTATTAGGGAGTAAGTCCATGTTGAAAAGTGCCTATCATGTTGTGGAATGGGGGTGCCGCATGGGAAACACTGACTGTTCAATGGTCGTTTACTTTTCCTCCTGCCTTATAATGTTTTGTTAGACAACAATGTCAACCCGATTTTATTTAGCTTAATGGAGTTTCGAAGTTTCAAGTTTAGATTATCATCGCAGAATACGCTTCTCATTTTATTAAAAGTCGCACGAGATGATTCAATTCTGCACTTGACTTCGGGTTCTGGGCTGAGGTCTTCCACTAGGACACTTCCGAGGTATTTCAACTTTTTCACTCTCTCTATATCAGCACCGTTCAATGAATTTTATAAAGACTTCTTATTTGTGAGATATTTTTATTCGTCTGCATGAGATCCTAATATAAAAACAATTTATTGTAAACATTGTATTGTAGTGTTCTTGTACCAAATATTATTTGATTTGAGAAGTTCTATGTACGAGTATACACCCAACACACAGGACATATACTCGCATGTTATGGTTCATTTAAAAAACAATGGGTACCCCCGTGACCTAGAAGGCCAGACATTTGTTTTCATATCGGAATTAAGTGTTATGATTCTTAATGGTAAACAAAAAAAACAGGATTTGTGTTTTGTTTACCATTAAAAATCATTTTTGAATACCATTAAGAATCGTTTTTGTTTACCATTAAGCCCATTAACAAAACTCTCGTGCACCAAACATATTCGAGTATTGTTGCCTGCATTGTATTGTCTTACACTTTTGTTGTATACAGTGCAACTGGGCGGAATTATTGCCATTTGGGAATCTCTCTCAACCAATCAGAAATATGTTCAATATACCTCAAGTGGATACCAGACTGGAAAATTAAAAAAAAAAAAGGACATTTTTTTTGTTTACCATTAAGAATCATTTTTATTTACCATTAAGCTCATTAACAAAACTCTCGTGCGCCAAACATATTAGAGTATTGTTGCCTGCATTGTATTGTCTTACACTTTGTTGTATACAGTTCAACTTGGCGGAATTATTGCCATTTGGCAATCTCTTCCAACCAATCAGAAAGATATTCAATATATTGTACTTCAAGTGGATACCAGACTAGAAAATTAAAAAAAAAAAAGGTTCCAACAAAAATCGAACCCACAATCCCCGGATTCGATTTCTGTTGCCTGTCTTTGTTGCTGATTTCTGTTGCCTGTCTTTGTTGCCGATTTCTGTTGCCTGTCTATTACGTGCGGTAATATTTCCACGATGTGCGATGACAACCTATAAGCTATGTGCCTATACAAAGGTTTTTTTTTTAATATTGCATTTACTATAAATATTATTCCAAATAAAACATTTACGATAATCATAGTTTTAATGAAAAGGCAAATCAACATGTACAAGTATATAACATTGAAAAAAATCAGCTCTTTATGTACTGTATATACAAAACTATTTCACTAGGCAAAGCCTATGCTTTTTAAGGGTGAAGAAATTTCAGCTCAACCATAGATACTCCACATCCACATCCTTGTGCATACTCAAATCGCTAACCACATCTCAACAATCAAATCGCTAACCACATCTCAACAATCAGATCAAATTCATATCAAGCAACTCCTCATTACTAGATCAACATTCGTGTCAATAATTAACTACATGCATATGTAGAAGCTGTCTGGTTGGTTGCAAGATATTACCGCCGGGCAACAAGCCCACCATATTGTGTTTTTTTTTACAATGAAGTGTTAATAAATAGATAAATAGAAGCCTCTAAAAACTTCATTATTGGGATCCAAGACTATGTTATAGTGTGTGTTGTTTCTAGTTAAGGCATTAACGTTGTGGAGGTTTAAATACATTGTAATTTATTTTTATCAAACACTGTTTATTCCACTTTTTTGTAACGGTATAAGCCTACCGGTTTAATAGGCTTATACCAAATTAAAAGTGAACCAGGCAATCTCCATGGATCTTCCTCGAATAGCAACCAGAGGAAGACCAAAGAATTCATAAGTGGTGCAAAAAGATAACCTGATACAGAGGCACGGCCTGGGAGACGTAGTCCGGGACAGAAGAGCATACAACCTGAGGACGAGGAGAGCTGACCCCAACAGTCTTCGCAGACAGTGAGTTGGGATGGAGCCAGGGAGAAGAATTATAAGCCTACCGGTTTCAAGGCTTTCACCTCATCTTCAGGGGAGCGCAAACAAGACTAAATGCTGTTTAAACTGGTACCGATATACACGATTCAACGGTTGGGAGCTGAGTTATATCCCGCAAAAGTTATATCCCAAAAATCTCTCCGCTCTTGGCCGAAATCGTCCCATGCCTCCCTCACCCCTCAGACCCCAACCGTTGAAGCGTGCATATCGGTACCAGTTTGAACAGCATTTATTCTTGCTGTTATTGGGATACAAGACTATGTTATACAATATTGTGTGTTGTTTATAGTTAAGGCATTAACGTTGTGGAGGCTTAAAAACATTGTAATTTATTTTTATCAAATACTGTTTATTCCACTTTTTTGTGACGGTATAACCGTACCGGTTTCAAGGCTTTCACCTCATCTTCAGGGGAGCGTAAACAAGACTAAATGCTGTTCAAACTGGTACCGATATACACGATTCAACGGTTGGGGGCTGAGTTATATCCCGAACAGTTATATCCCAAAAATCTCTCCACTCTTGGCCAAAATCGTCCCATGCCTCCCTCACCCCGCAGGCCCCAACCGTTGAAGCCTGTATATCGGTATCAGTTTGAACAGCATTTATTCTTGTTTGTGCTCCCCTGAAGATGAGGTGTGCACCTTGAAACCGGTAGGGTTATACCGTCACAAAAAAGTGGAATAAACAGAGTTTGATAAAAATAAATTACAATGTTATATTGCCTCTTGGCTACGCATTTTAGCATGTCGGCTTCAACAATTTGCATAGTCGTATATATTGAAGAGTGCCGTATAAATTGATAAAAAGTTTCGTTGTTTGGATAATCATTCTGTTTTAAGTTTCCTTTTGTTTACTTGGTGTAAAAAAAACTGGAATAACATTTAGTGTGTGTAGATTGAGAGTGGAGGATAATTGTTTTCACTGCTTACACTTATATGAATGTGACATGTTGATATGTTAAGTGTAAATGAATAAATACATTTATATAAATGTATTGTAGCGGAATGGTTCTAGTGGGACGTGATGATGATAGTAGTTGTTGGTAAATAAATAAAATACGTTAAATCGCAATGCGGAAGGAGAGAGTAAATGAATGTTTTATTTATCAGTATGTGGGTATTTATAACATTTCAGAATGGGCGCGGGAGTGCGCCCGCGATATATTTTTGTCTCGCTTCTGTGCGTGCAGAAATGGTCAATTGAAATATTGTAGATATCGTAAATAGTATTGTAGGTTAACAATTTGTTTACGGAACCGGCGAGACAGCGTGATGCGTTCTCTTTCTACAATGGAATGCGGCGCGATGTCCGGCCGCGTCAATGTTTTGGCATGTGACCTTCGGACTGTAAAATATAATTCATCGAGGTATCCAAAGGTCATTTCGTCGGTCGTTGACCGTATGTGTTGACAATATTTACCGACGACCGTGGTTCCCACAGTATTTATTAAATAAATGTCCATGCAGTGAGACTCTGGAATCAGTTACAAACCAATATAAGACTCGCTCCGTCCTTGGCATGCTTTAAGAAGCGACTGAAAAACCTCTTTATTTCTAATCAGTAAAATAACGTGTTTCATTCCTGATTTTTCTTTTCCTTTCCTCTCCACCATCCCTTCCTTTCATTTTGATCGATGATATCTCACTTTATATGAAAAATAATGTTCGGATGACTGTCCGTCTTTGTGGGGTTCGTGGGCACGTGCTCACGTATATGTTTATGGATATCGTGGGGATGGATAGTCATTTGAATGATTTATGTGACCACGTAACTTGCTTCATTTACTTTTGTCTGGTTGGTTGGTTGGAAGAGATTGCCGCCTGGCAATCAGCCCGCCTGATTGTATTTGCTATAAAAATGTTAAAGAAATAAATTTATATTTGAATAATTTAACACTTCATACGCTGTCGACAAAAAAGAAACAAAGTAAATGCAATATGTATAATAGGAAATCTACAAAAGGAAACCAAGAATTTCTAAAATCACAGCAATTAAGTTTCGAACATCAGAAAAACTCGAAAATGATATTGGCATCCTTTTAGTATATACTGTAACACATATACGCGTATCCTTATAAGGAAATATTTATTTATTTTCCCAGCAAGACATCCTGAGTAAAAAAATATTTTATGTTTCTAAGCAGCGTTAATTTGAACGCATTGAATTTTAGTTCAATTTTTACTAAGTCCCCATTCACCGTATTGAAGCGTGCTTGAAGTTCATTACTTTAAAACGTATTCCGTGATGTGATGATATCATGAAATATCTTTATGAAACTAGTTTTTCGGTAAGGTTTTTGATGCTCTCGCAAAAAGGGAATTTCTTTCAAAGAAATTATACATTTTTCTTTATTTGACTTTATTTATGAATACTAGAAAGCACGTTTTTGGTTAAATTGATTCAGAAGCTCGATTATTAGGTTTTAATATATAACAACTCGTAAATATTTCATACGCCTTATAAAAAAACGTCCACAAATCTGTGAGTAAGACTTTTTACTCTTTTATCTTTCAGGATTGTATTGAATAAAGTTTTGTTTATAGTAAAGGCATTAACGTTGTGGAGGTTCAAAGATATTGTAATTTATTTTATCAAACACTGTTTATTTCACTTTTTTGTAACGGTATAAGCCTACCGGTTTGATAGGCTAAAACCGTTACAAAAAAGTGAACCAGGCAATCTCCATGGATCTTCCTCGAATAACGACCAGAGGAAGACCAAATAATTCATAAGTGGTGCAAAAAGATAACCTGATGCAGAGGCACGGCCTGGGGGACGTAGTCCGGGACAGAAGAGCATACAACCTGAGAACGAGGAGAGCTGACCCCAACAGTCTTCGCAGACAATGAGTTGGGATGGAGCCAGGGATAAGAATTATAAGCCTACCGGTTTCAAGGCTTTCACCTCATCTTCATGGGCGTACAAACGAACAAGAAATTTCTAAGTCAGTGCATCGAGATGAACATCTGGCAATTATATGTATCCCAAAAATCTCGCCGCTGCTGGCCGAGATCGTCTCATCCCTCTCTTCTCCCCTCGTTTCACCACCAGTCCTCAACCCGAATGTTAATCGTTAGACGCGTGTATCTCGATGCCAGTCTTGTTTATGCTCCTCTGAAAATGAGGTGAAAGCCTTTAAACCGGTAGGGTTACACCGTTACAAAAAAGTGGAATAAACAATCTTTGATAAAATAAATTACGATGAATAACATTTTCGTTGTACACAGTAAAACCTGTCGAGTTTTTTCGCCATGTGGCAATCTCTTACAACCATCTGAAAGATATTCAAGAGGCTTGAAATGATTTAGACTGAAACCCTTTTTAAAAAAACTTGTGTGTCATAAAGAATGAAACCCTCAACCCCCAGATTTTAAAACAGGCATCTTACCAACTAGTCCACTGAGGCTTTTTTTGGCAGACATGCCACAATCGAATTTACAGTTTTTAATTTTGTCACGTCCACGTTAACCGTCCTAATATTTTTTAACAGTTTTATTAATAAATTTATTTATTTCCTCAAAACAGGCTTAGCCCAATTACTTTGAAAAATAGAAGATGTGTTAACATTAAAAATTATGAAAAATTATACAGAATAAATAATTATATAAAATAAAAAGTAATGTATATGCACACATATATACACACAAACATACACGTATATTCGAAGTCACTTAAGTTCGTTGATGAGTGCTTTCTAACGCGCTCAATCTAAGAAAAAAAATTACTTTGGCTTTTGGTAATGTGATATGAAATATGTCAATATTCGAAGCAATCCCGTTCAAAAGAGTTAAGGCCTTTCCAACAGGCATAGCGGATGGAAGACCCGTTCTTGCGTATGTTATTGAGAACAGTTCTTGCCGGCGCAGTCTAGTGTAATTGTTAGGAACATTTAACGCTAATCTTTGTAATAATGCTGGACAGCTCACAACTCCTCAAACGAGTTTGACAACGTATACCAGGAGACGCAGATCTCTTCTTACGCTCAAAGAGTTATACCTGAGCATGCCCAGCAGGAACTGAGTAGAATAAAGCCATGGATAGACACCAAACTCACTCATATAGAGATATCGTAGATATTTTTTTTGTACTTTCTCCACCATGAGCGAGTTCTGCGCCCCCACCGGGCTCCAAATGCAAGCATTGCTTTCTACTAATTTGTATAGCTCCCTTGAATATATCCGACTTGACGATGCGGACGTATTGAATATCGTGGCCGGGAGACAAACTACTGGAATAGGTACTGAACTCATAATGACGTATTAGCAATTCTACCCAATACGTGAAGATATAACAATATTCGCCCGAGTGTGAAATCCAACGCGTTTGAGCATTATTACCAGACGAAAAGTTTTTCAGGACTGGAACATTTATTTAAAAAGACAGGACACAAACGGAAATAGACCCTGCAACGCATGGGTTAGAAAAGAAACATTCATACACCTTATCAAATATCTGTTACGATTTCTGTAACTTTTTTAGATTTCTCTCTTTAAAAATATAATTTTCTTTATCCAATAATTCTTTTCTTGGTATTTTTCCGCCACGCCTTCTACTCTTATCAGCACTATATATATTTTGTTAATATTTCTTCATTCATTCGTTTCTCATACCAAAAAACATCTCTGAGTTATATTCTTCATTATACTTAAATACATCAGTCATTCGTATTCATCCTTAATCAGTTTGTTCCGTAATCATTCATACATTGTCACCCCGCATATTATTCTCAAAGTGCGTGTATCTTATTAGCGATTAAACACTTTGATAATTAAACTCTACTCCAAGAGTTCCTAAATTGGTCGATTTGATTTTTCTAGGGGTCGATAGTTTCAATAAAAAAATTTGGGGGTCGACGACAACAAAAATAGATACTAGTGCGATTTGTTTTTTTACTTCAAAATATCTATGACTCCAATAGGTACCTATAGTTCGGAAATTCTAGGATGAGTCCTGTGACAACTCACAAATTTGCCCCAACACAACCTTATGTAATGTATTTACCTAAATAACCTGCTATTTATTAGAATTAAGGCTTTTATTAAAGTTGATAAAATAATTAAAATTACTGAACATCGTTACAAGGTTGTATTGGGGCAAATTTGTGAGCTGTCACAGGACTCATCCTACAATTTCTAAACTATAATTTAGAATATTGGTCAATATTTGTACTTATTTTGAATTTACATATATATTTATTTCATAAATGTCAAAAATTAAAAAAAAAGTAAGCTCGTATTTTTTTGTATTAATTTTCGTCAGCGCAGATTTCAATATTAAATATTGCACAAGATAATGCAATGCATAATCCGTAGTCCTTTTATCTTTTTCAATCCTTAATTACAAGTGATTAAAATGAAAAGTTTGATATCTAGTGAAATATTTAATATCGAGTACTGTACAAACTTTTTAATTTGAGTTAGTAAAGTAAATGACTAAAGGGGTTGACGGTTTTAAATGTTTTTGGTAAATAGATCTGCGGCTGAAAAAAGTTTGTATACTCTTACTCTACTGTGATTGTATTGTAAACAAAGAAAATGTTTTTATAATACAAATACTATAATACTTTCGTTATATACAATACAACCTGGCGAGTTCAGGACCATGTATCAATCTCTTCCAACCAAATTAAAATATCTTAAAGAAGCCATAAGTGATAACCAAACTGGAACCCTTTTCAAAATAAATCAGGCCCCAGTGGGAATCAAACTCACAATATCCAGGCTGGAAGACAGGCGTCTTACTAACTAAGCCACTAAGGCAATCACTTCTTTACTATCCATATATCATAAAATTATCAACGGATGTACATTCATATATAATATGTTAGTCAATAAGTTTTGATAGCGACATCTATGGAGCAGTAGAAAAATCAAAATTTCTACGCCATTTTAATATTTCATCTTTCATAAGAACGTACTCAAAATTTCATTTCGATCTGTCAATTTATTCTTTGTTTACAAGCCATTTGAAGTTGTGTCAGTGTATTTTTTAACAATGGAAACATCCGAATATCGTGCAGTGATTAAATTCTTTGTTTCGGAAGGTTTAACGGCTACTGAGATCCATGCAAAGATGGTGAAAGTATTAAAGGAGTCTTGTCCTTCATTTCCAACCGTTCACCGATGGGTTTTGGAGTTTAAGCGTGGCCGTACAAGCGTTGAAGACGATCCACGCTCAGGACGTCCAAAAAGTGCATCAACACCAGAAATCATAGCGAAAATACAGGATATGGTTTTGGAAGATCATCGATCGACTGTGGATGTGATAGCCGACACCGTAGGCATTTCACATGGAAAAACATGGCATATTTTGGCTGAAGTTTTGGGTTTCAAAAAACTGTGTGCACAATGGGTGCCGCATTTGCTAACAATGCAACAGAAACACGTTCGAATGTGACTTTCTGAACAACATTTGGAGCAATTTCGAAAGGATAAAAAGGATTTTCTGCGTCGATTCATCACTATGGATGAGACTTGGGTCTACCACCATGATCCTGAATCAAAACAAGAGACTAAGGAGTGGTGTGAACCAGGCACTTTGGCTCCGAAGCGAGTTCGTGTCCAGAAATCGGCCAAGAAGGTGTTAGCGTCAGTTTTTTGGGATGCAAAAGGAATTTTATTGATAGATTATCTCCAAACTGGTAAGACAATCAACTCTGATTATTATTGTGACCTTTTGGACCAGTTGGATGAAAAAAATGTGAAAAAAGACCCGGTTTGCAGAAGAAAAAAATCATTTTTCATCAAGACAATACACCTGCTCACACAGCTCAAAAAACCATCGCGAAAATCAGTGAATTGGGGTACGAATTGTTGCAGCATCCACCCTATTCGCCAGATTCAGCTCCCTCTGACTTCTGGCTGTTGTCACACCTCAAAAAATTCCTTCGTGGAAAGCATTTTTCATCAAACGAAGAGGTTATAGCCGTCGTGGAGGAGTATTTTGCAGGCCTTCCAGAAAGTCACTTCAGTGATGGGACAACAAAGTTGGAAGATCGTTGGACCAAGTGTATTGATCTTATGAGAGACTATACTGAGAAATAAAAGTGATTTCCCCCCAAAAAAATGTATTTTCATTTCCGCTTTCAAAACTTTTTGATTAACCTAGTACACATCACGGCATTTCCATGTCTGAGTATGCTGATACAACAGATCGCCAGCTCATCCCCTACTCATTTTATTCAGTATTAACCCTTAAATTGCCACCCTATGTATTCTTTTCAGTACGCGTACCATTTATTCGAATCGTTTCAGTATTTTTCCACATCCTCGTTTCACTCCCATACATCAAAGTTGGTACTAAAATTCCTTATGAACTATAATCTTAGCGGATTTTGATACTGTCCGGTTCGATAATATACGTTATAGTACCCCCTATTGACTTTGTTTTACATTTTTAATAACAAATGCAATATATTGTTTATAGTTAAGGCTTTAACGTTGTGGAGGTTTAAATACATTGTAATTTGTTTTTATCAAACACTGTTTATTCCACTTTTTGTGTATGGTATATCCACTTTTTGTGTATATCCACTTTTTTTGTGTATATCCACTTTTTGTGTATGGTATATCCACTTTTTGTGTATGTATATCCACTTTTTGTGTATGTTTATTCCACTTTTTGTGTATGGTATTTTGTGTATGGTATAACCCTACCGGTTTCAAGGCTTTCATCTCATCTTCAGGGAAGCACAAACAAGACTAGATGCTGTTCGAACTGCTACCAATATACACTTTTCAACGGTTGGGGGCTGAGGGGTGAGGAAGGCATGGGACGATTTCGGCTAAGAGCGGAGATGATGCCAAATTCTTACATATCAGTAGTAACGGAATTAAATTGTACAGATTAGAGGCCCTAGAAGTTTCTAAGTCAGTACATCGATCCGAACATCTGGTGAACAGTTATATCCCAAAAATATCTTGGCCGAAATCGTCCCGTGCCTCTCTCACCCCTCATTCCCCAACCGTTGAAGCGTGTATCTCGGTACCAGTTCGAACAGCATTTAGTCTAGTTTGTGCTCCCCTGAAGATGAGGTGAAAGCCTTAAAACCGGTAGGGTTATACCGTTACAAAAGGTGGAATAAACAGCGTTTGATAAAAACTAATTACAAATGCAATATCGTTTTTTTTTTTTTAAATCAAGGACCAATTTAAAGTTATTTTAAAATGTCTTAAAAATGTTTTGGAGTTTTTAATAGTGTTTTTACACTTTCATTTAAATAATAGAATACATTTTGCCGGTTGAAGGATATAAAAATACCATGTAAACACAACGTAAAATGGCGTAAATTGCGAGCGATAAACTGAATGTACTAAAACCATTCGGCTTTATGTGCGTGAACTCTGTTGTAATGAAATATTCCTTCACTCTGTTTAAACTTTACGTAACTAACGATATATTTCCGACACAGGGCAGTACTCGGGGTCAATTAAAATCATAAATAATAAAAAAAAAAAACTCACTCCCTATTTCAACTCTCTCCATAACCCTTTTTTCCACTCTCGTTTTCATTCTTCTGCTTACCAATAACCTTATCGTAAAAAAATCATCGCTATAATTTTAGTTATTACATCAAAAATGTTAATTTTCTGTATTTAACTCAAATCTCTGTGCAACAATAGCATGGTTGGTTGAAAATGATTGCCACTCGGCAAAAATTAAGTATGGTAATCCTCGTCATATCCAAATTGGTGATGCGGTGTTAAAAAGCGTTGCCATAAGAATCACTTAAGTAGGCAAGTAACTCACAGTTCGGCATCGTACGTGTTGACGATACTGACGCACGTGGACAGGCATTAACACTCATGTACATCTAGTGCGGCGTGCAAGTATTATTACCAGATTAACTATTTAACCAGACTGGTAATTTTATATATATATTTTTTTGACACTTTGTGGTCTAACAATATAGTGGACATTGTAATTTGTTTTATCAAACACTGTTTATTTCACTTTTTGTAACGGTATAATCCTACCGGTTTCAAGGTTTTCACTTCATCACCAGGGGAGCACAAACAAAATTTGTTTGTGCTCCCCTGATGATAAGGTGAAAGTCTTGAAACCGGTAGGGTTATACCGTTACAAAAAGTGGAATAAACAGTGTTTGATTAAACCATTTGGAAATGGTCTCAAACTATACAAAAAAAAATAATAAACAAATTTGAAAGTTTGAAAAATTACCAAACTTTTCCTGATCACGTCAAGTTCAAAGAATCCAATTAATTAATCGACGGTAATACAATGCACTTCGAGGGTTATACTTTAAACTTGAAACTTCGACAACGGTTAGCCAAATGCTACGTTTGGTCAGTGTTATTGCATGGAGCGGAATCATGGACTCTCAAAGTTGGTAGTATGAACCAACTGGAATCATTCGAAATGTGGATGCACCGGAGAATGCTACGGATACCCTGGACGGATATGGTCAGCAGCACGAGGGTTCTTTAAAGAGCCAAAGTCGATAGAGAGTTGCTGACTAATATTTAAAGATGGGGTTTTCTGGGAGTTTATTCCGGATGCTCTCGACTTGTTTTATATTTTTAGCAGTTCTTTTATAGCATACGTTTTTTTTGGAGGCCCAAAGTCATCACGACTTCATGGGATAGCTATAAACCTTGGTATATATACTATGCGTATCCAGAAAGTAAGTGTACTGAAGCTCTCACGACCGGATGGATTTTATTTTCGACATGTTGGCTACACTTCCGTGTAGCCTGACCCTTCCCCTCCGCAACGAGACCGGTTTGAGGTCATTAAGTTGCGAAGTGTCGACAAGACAACACGTTTCGTGAAAAATGTCAATCCAATCTCCCGCCAAGTGCGAAATACGCGGCGTCATCCTTTATCTCGTTTGGAAGGGAAAACCTCCGGTTGAGGTTTATAATGAGGTGAAAACTGCATATGGTGATAAAGCTATGAATCGTACGAGTGTGTACAAGTGGTGACGCGAGTTTAAAAACGGTCACGTCACACCTCTTCACCCTCCGCCAAAAAGTTATAACCACAATTTCAGCCAAGAAAATCATGGCATCCGTGTTTTGGGACTGTCAAGGCATAATTTTAATTGAATATATGCCTCAAGGGGAGACCATCAACTCTGCAAGATACTGTGAGACCCTAAAAAAATTGCGGAGGGTGATTCAGAACAAGAGGAGAGGCATGCTGACAAAGGGAGTCTGCCTGCTTCACGACAATGCCAGACCACACATGGCCAACGCCACGAAGGAACTGCTCGCCTCGTTTAAATGGGATGTCCTGAACCATCCCGCGCATTCCCCTGACCTAGCACCTTCATATTACTATCTCTTTACCTCCCTGAAGCTGCACATGGGTGGAAAAAGGTTTTCAACCGACGAGGAGATAAAGGAGGAGGTGTAGAAGTGGACGGAGGGGTTGGCGGGAAACTACTTCGAGGAAGGCATCAAAAAGTTGATACCCCGCTTCACCACCTGCATTGAGAGGAATGGCGACTATGTCGAAAAATAGCTTACATATGTACTACGGTAACCACGTAATTTTTTTGTTTAAATAAAAAAAATTGTAACCTACAAAAATTCAGTACACTTACTTTCTGGATATGCCTCGTATATCACACTTTTTCGGGTATACTTTGACAACCAACTATTATGTTACAAAAATATGCACTTAGACATTAAGAATTGTATATTATTTTATCCTGCATATGTATCACATAATTAACAAAGCATACGCGTGTTATCCTCGACCCATTTTCTTTCACAGCTTTTAGTTTTCTCAATTGAGTTTCATTCCTCATAACAAGAATGCTTGAACTTTTATTTAGATTTTATGCATTGGCTGTATCATAAACCAATTAAGTTTAGTAACACAAAATTAACATGGGAGTATTTTATTTTTGAATGTATGAAATCATTTTCTGCTTGTGCTTAATCGTATTAATATGCCATGAATTATGTAATATCCGATGCATTCAGCGCCAAACACCCAATAGAAATAAAAATGTTTTGAATAACTAACTTCCTTCAAATCATTATGAGTGACAGTGCGTGCAATGCGGTTATTCATTTAGACGTCACAGAAATGGCCAACTATTCAGTCTCGCCATTTTCAGCATCGTGCGATTTGCATGCACGGAACAATTAGAACTGCTAGCCGTGAGTCCTGTACGTACTTCAAAACTTTCAGGAATCTACTTGAGTATTCATGAATGCAAATGTTTCAGAAGTTTTCTTGGTGATAAAAAAATCATAAAATAATCTCTTGAAGTTATAAAAATTCAAAGTATTTTTGTAAAATTATTGATAAATGTAATAAAGACACTTTTGTTTCAGTTGGTAGTTTTAGTTTCGATTCATAATGGAAAGCAAAAATAGGATCCCAGTCTAGTTAAAAGTTCGCCAACAAAATTATTAACACCTTTGAGCAATAACACCTTTGATCATTAACACTTTTGAGTATTAACACATTTGAGCATTAACACCTTTGAGCATTAACACCTTTGAGCATTAACACCTTTGAGCATTAACACCTTTGAGCATTAACACCGTTGAGCATTTAACACCTTTGAGCATTAACATTAAGTCATCGCGACTTCTCATGGCCATGGGATATGGGTAGAGTCCTTCTTATATCGTGTGGCCCAATTGAAACCGAATAACGTAAAACACAAATAACTTTTGGAAGCACATTTTTTTTCAGAAAACACAACTCAGACATTTTATAGAACTGTGTATGAAATACTACTTCCCTCAAATGCCTTCATTTTCTTACTGACAAAAATTGGTACAATCCAGAGCATTTTCTATTACTAAACGCAAGGTTTCGTCATCCAAATATCTTATTTCATCACGAATCTTGCCCGTGAGCTCTAAATTCGTTTGAAGTTTGTTAACATACTCGTATACCTGCCCTATAAGAAGAAGTCAGGTGTCATCATATCAGGTGAATGGGGAAGCCAAATGAAATCGGAATTTCTTGAAATCAGTCTTTCAACGAAAAGTTCACGGAGAAGCTCTATTGTTGCTCTGGGTATACGCACAATGACTTTTTTCTGCCGGAACAATGTGTAAAGATTTTTCTGGGCTGTCGGATGTTAAAAAAATATCATTCATAAGTTCATATAGAACTAAGATGATAGTTTCTGGGTGACCTTATTCATTTTCAAAATAAATACAATCGTTCTGATATTAAAATTCTCACGGCATTATCATTTAGTAAAAAAATAAAAGACCAATGTGCTGACTGTAATAATGTCTATTTAGGAAATACAGAAAGATCCTTTGAAAAGAGATTTCGTGAACACAAATCCGCCTTAACGAATCCTCTAATTTATTCTGAAATGGCTAATCATTGTCACCGTGAAAACCATACTTTTTCTATCGATGATGCCTAATTCTTACATATCAGTAGTAACGGAAATAAATTGGACAGTACAAGTCAGTACACCGAGGCGAACATCTGATAAACACATATACCCCAAAAATCTCTCCGTTGCTGGCCGAAATCGTCTCATGCCTCCCTCAGCCTTCAATCCCCAGCCTGAACGTCCCAAACCGTTTAAGCGTGTATATCGGTGCCAGTTGAAATATAATTTAGTCTTGTTTGTGCTCCCTTGAAGATGAGGTGTGCACCTTGAAACCGGTAGGGTTATACCGTTATAAAAAAGTGGAATAAACAGTGTTTTATAAAATAAATTACAATAGATCAATCGTTCAATCGTTGTTGCACATCATAAGTAGTCATTGTAAATATTCTATAATCTACAAAAATTAAAAATTATTTAAAATAAAAATGTTGTTTTTTTTTCCAACTCTACAATTGTGCAGTCCTTAAGTATAACACATCGTTTAGAAAATGCTTTAGAAATATTGTTATTTGGTTTAAAAATATACTTTAAGCTATTTAATAATGCACATACTTAGTTTATAAAACGATTTTATTCTAATGCATTACCTCTTTTTGTCGTGCTATGACGTCCCTTATTTATCCCTTATTTATCCCTTATTTATCCCTATTTGTCCCTTGTTTATCACTTGGGCAAAGCACTCTCCATCCTGCACCTTGTGGAATAGCTCTTTGACTCCATATATTCTGTTCCACTCTCAAATGTTACGAAGGCAAAAAACCTTTCTTGTTCCAGCACCGCTCCAACCCTCAACGTTTCCCTTAATAATGAGCTGCAAGACTTGGTATTTATAACCACGCAGAACGTATTACAAAATGACATCTTCGATGACATCGACCTATCTTTTTGTTCCAGCTTTTAAAAAAGCAATTCTATTACTAATCATACGAGGATATGTCCAAGGAATTCGAAACATTCTCCTATAAATCCACCGTTAAATGCTTCCAATTGGTTCACCTGGAGGGTACATGTATCCAATTGATGTGACAATACAGACCATTCATACCACTTGATCATCCTTTTTCTAAGTTTTAAATTGTATTAACTTAACTTTAAACAAGTTTTTTAACTAAGTTTAAAAGTCCTTTTTTTCTGAAAAATATTAAGTTTTTTTCAATTGAGTTTCATTACTGAGAAAAAAGACACTCGAACAATAATTTCTATGTGGTGCTAAAATTGTAGAATATACAAATTTGGTTAAATTTCAACATCATTTATTTTTTTTCCAAATAAGCAATTCTATTTTTTTTTTGTTTAAATGTGCATCGTATAGCTTCCTGGGATTGCGAAACACTTTGAAACACGCCTGCAATTAATATCACGCAAGCTTTAAACTTAAAGTTCTACTTGCGCACTGAAATGTTTTCTGTAAGTCATGTTACAAATAATGCACCCTCGTGTTGTATCACACGTAGACGTACCACAGAATAAATATAATATTCATATAAGTTGGGTGTTAAGTAACCGATTGAATTTCCAAAAAATAATAATTTCAACTAGTATTACAACCTTGATCAAAAAGTTTTAGGACTTTATTCATAAAATCGAAAATAAAAAGTTTATTTATCAAAATCGATATGGTCCCCTTCAAAGTATTCCCCATCGACTGCTACGTACTTACACCAGCGCTTGATCTAATCCTCGAAACACCGCTGGTAGGTACTCAATTTTCGGTATGTCCATCAGAGCCATCTTCGATTTTTTCATGGCATCCTCTCGGGTGCTGTAACGCGTTCCGCGAAATGGTTTTTTAAGTCGGTTAAACAGGAAAAAGTCGCAGGGAGCCAGATCAGGTGAATTAAAATGCTGCTGGAAAGTAGTCGTGTTGTTTTTGGTCAAAAATTCGTGGAAATCATGTCTTTCGCGATTTCAACGCGGTCTTTTTTTTGCATGAAATTGAGGTCTTTCGGCACCAGTTTCGCAGCGACACGTCTGAGGCCCAAATCACTAACCAAAATGTCTTGAGCGGATCCATAAGCGACATTCAAGTCCTCTGCCAGCTCTCTGATGGTCAATTTGCGGTTTTCGGCCAACATTTCTTTGATTTTATCGATGTTTTCATCGGTTTTCGACTGCCACTGCGTTTGTCATCCTCAACCGACTCACGACCACTTCTGAAGCGTTCGTGCTACAAAAAAAAACACTTTTCCAACATTTCAAAGGTCTGCGGACCGTTAAATCCGTTTTTCACACAAAATTTAATGCAAACCCTGGATGCACAGTTGATGCCATTTTCAAAATTGTAAAAAATCGAAAACACGCACAAAGGTAGATGTACTCAGTACAGCGTAACTTTTACAAATGTCAAGCTATGACGTACTGAAATTTGAAGGGAAGTGTCAATGATAGATGTGGTAACCTAACAAAATAAAAGATTTCCAATCGGGTGACTGACAGCGCCACATGGTGGCCGGCCCTAAAACTTTTTGATCAAGGTAGTATAAGAGCTTGGTTAAAATAACATATTATATTTACTAGCAATTAACCATTTATTTATTATTATTATTGAAACTAAAAATATCTCTTCTTTGCTATATTTTCTTATAATATGGGCAACTAAAATTTCTTTACTTTCCTTAAGTCGCGTACATAATTGTTTTTTTTTAAATAGGTAAACATTACCAAACAGTCTAATAGTGCTATTATTTATCTAATATTCAACTCAACTTAACACATCAGCCGTTATCTTTCCATTATCTATCATATATTATCACCCCATATCTGTTTCGTTACATTAAATATCTCAAAGACGTGGATTGGTTCCTTATTGCACATAAACGTCCATATTTTAATATTTGGCAAAGGTTATTATGCCAGGGTTTCTGCTTTAATTAAGTATCACGGTGAAATAACGAATAACAGTTGATTTTTGCACGCTGCCTGAAACGCTAACCTAGAAACTTATTCACATAATTACCATTGACGTGCAGTTAATTTGCGTATAACGTGATATTTAATATTAATAGCCGATTAGCCCTGCATTGATTGTACTTTTGATAAATCGATACATTCCTTTGCAAAACTACTTTGGGCGAAAAATAACAACAACGCTGGCACACATATAAAAAAGGTAAGTTTTAAAATGTTAAATTTTGTAATTTATTTTTATCAAACACTGTTTATTCCACTTTTTTATGACGGTATAACCCTACCGGTTTCAAGGCTTTCACCTCATCTTCAGGGGAGCGCAAACAAGACTAAATGTTGTTCGAACTGGCACCGATATACACGCTTCAACGGTTGGAGGCTGAGGAGGGGAGAAAGGCACGGGACAATTTCGGCCAAGAGCGAAGAGATTTTAGGTAAATAACTGTTCAACAGATGTTCCGATCGGTGTACTGATTTAGAAAATGTTAAATGCTAGATAGAAAGCTCTTCTTCCTTCTTTTAGGCATGTTATGGTCCTGCATCATCGTTTCCCACTTGTGACGTCAACTGCCAGCTGTCTTTCCATCTTTTGGAAGGTCGTCCTGGAGGTCTGCTCGCTTGGGGAATACTGTCCCTGGCCATTGTTACGGCTCTCGGTTCCACCATTCTGGATACATGTTCGTTCCAGAACCTTCTTCTCTGTCGTCCCCATCTGACAATATCTTCAACTTCGCACATCCTTCGGATTTATGTGTTTCGTACTCTATCACGAAGGGTTTTGCCAGCGATACTCCTGAGTACCTTCATTTCGCTGGTTCATTTCAAGATAGAAAGTACTTCAAGAAATATCTTTTTATAAAGTCTTATTCTAATTTATGACTGTATATACGAATGCTCATAAACCCGTAACAAGTATAATAGAAGACACAATACAAAGTGGGCGATCAAGATATCTGATGTTGGTGCCACCGGAGTTGACTATGTACGAGTACGTCAATTTGTGATAGGCATATAAAGAATTTCAGTACATGCAGCTTGTATGCGTCTTGTTTCTCTATTGGGTCTCTTATAACTAGCAATAGTTCCACGCCATTTGGCTTTATCTGCTGTACGTTGTACTGAGCGTAAGTGTTTTTAAGCGATTCATGCAGTACGTCCTTATAATCTATTTCGTTGACCACCGTGCTTCCTCTTGTTCTCCGTCAGCTAACCGAAGTTGGAAGTATGAACCGACTGGAAGCATTCGAAATGAGGATGCACCGGAGAATGCTACGGATACCCTGGACGGATATGGTCAGCAATACGAGGGTTCTTCAAAGAGCCAAAGTGGATAGATGTGCTGACTAATATTAAAATCCGAAAGGTGTTCTACTTGGGTCATAGAGGAGCAAAGTACAAATTACTGCAACTGATCATCCAAGGCAAAATAGAGGGTCGAAGAGGTGTTGGCAGGAGGCAAATCTCCTGGCTCCGCAATATACGTGATTGGACTGGCATAAAGAGCGTCGAGGATCTTTTTCGGGCTGCCGTGGACAAAGATGTCTACTCTCAGGTGATATTCAACGTTGAGGGGGACCTGACATGACACTGGGAAGAAGAAGAAGCTGACCAAAGAGGATCTTTCTTGGGAGGCTGTACTAAGGCATACGAGCCACGTGTCCAGACCATCAAAGGCATGCATGTGATAGCAGAATCTCGATGCTATAGTGATCTGCTCTTTTAAAAACTGAATCAATGGATACTATTTGCTTCCACTGAAACTTCATTATTTGACTGAGAGGCTTCTGTTAACATTTTTCATATGCCCTCATATGTCGTCTGTAGGAATCTAATTGCCGCAGTCACTACCTTCTTATCCTTGAATTCCATTTTTATTTATTTATTTTCTCAAAACAGGCTTAGCCCAATTTCTTTGAAAAATACAAGAAGTGTTAACACTAAAAATAAAGAAAAATTATATATAATAAAAAAAATTATATAAAATAAAAACTAATGTATATGCATACATATGTTATATACAAACAAACATATGATACACATATATTCAAAGTCAATTAAGTACGTTGATGAGTGCTTTCTAACGCGCTCAATCTTAGAAGAAAATTTACTTTTGCTTTTGGTAATGTGATATGAAATATGTCAATATCCGAAGCAGTCCCGTTCAGAAGAGTTAAGGCCCTTCCAACAGGCATAGCGGCTGGAAGACCCGTTCTTGCGTACGTTATTGAGAACATTTTATTAGTGGGTCCCGAGTCGAAGCGCCCATGAGGAAAGTCTGTCATTAAACAATGCAATATAAATTGTCCTTTATAATTAATTATTAGATATTATTTAACAAGAAAAAAAATTTATATTTTAATAACTCAATAAATAAGTGAACAAAGTCACGTGAAAATTAATACAATGCCCATATCGTTTACCCAATCTTGTTATGCAAGTGTTGTACAAATTATCTTAAATATTAGATTTTAAAAATATATATTTTTCATAATCCAATTATATAAAATAATTCTCAAAGATTTCTTTTTTTTATTTTGATACAATCCAGTTTTTAATGATTTATATCATTTGCTTGCATTATGTTTCCAACTTTTAGTTCTTCAAAATGTTACATACAATATACATCTTGCATTTTAGTATCCAATTAAGAGGCATTCTTCCTGCATGCAATCTTCTTCCCCCCTAGTAAGGCAAATCGATTTTTGCGAGTCAAAAAGCATCTATCAAGGAAGCTGTCAACGGTTTATAATGCAGAAAAGCAAAGGGGGGGATATAGCACCCCTTTCAATCTTTTTTAATTGTAGAGCAGAAAATTGCAACGGTCCAATGTATTTAAAAAAAATCCTTCACAGGTGGTGGTGAATCTAGGAAGTTCTCATTTAGGGGGGTTCTTCCCACCGCTATATCTTTACTGTTAATCTCTTTCAAAAGCATCTTCGTGTCTTTGCTATCAGATAACTGCTTAAATTGCTATATAAGCGGCGGGATAGCTCAATGAACACGCAATCTTACACAATGAATTAAATTCGACTTTGAAAAGAATGTTTTTAGTTCGTTTGATCTGACTTTTCGCATCGTTGCTGTTTAAAGTTTTTTATTGATATTAAAATTCTGCATAGAAGATTTCTACCATCATGTTTATTTATTTAACACTTTTAATGCAAATACAATCTGGCGGGATTATTCCCAGGGGGCAATTTCTTCAAACCAACCAGACAAAAGTAAATGAAGCAAGTTACGTGGTCACATAAATCATTCAAATTACAATCCATTGCCATGAAATCCATAAACATATATGTGAGCACATGCCCACGAACCCCACAAAGACGGGCAGTTATCCGAACATTATTTTTCATATAAAGTGAGATATCATCAATCAAAAGGAAAGGAAGCGATGGTGGAGAGGAAAGGAAAAGAAAAATCAGGAATGAAACACTTTATTTTACTGACTAGAAATTATGCGGTTTTTCAGTCGCTTCTTAAAGCATGCAAAGGACGGAGCGAGTCTTATATTAGTTTGTAACTTATTCCAGAGTCTCACTGCATGGACAGTTAAGGACGACGTAAAAAAAGAGGAGAGGGGAACTGAAAAGGCCAATAAACAATATATGTTTGACCGCAGCGCTAAACCATGATTGGAATGACGCTGAAATTTTTCAGCGAGATAAGAAAGGGCGGCGGGACAGTTAAGGATATTATTCTGATTCCGAAGTCACACTGCATGGAGAATAAAGGATGACGTAAAGAAAGAGGAGCGGTGAACTGGAAATCTATATTCCTTCTAGGTAGATAACACAGATCTCTATACATTTCTGTAGATCCACACAGGTATGTTCTTCGCCTTCATCTCAACATACTTGTTACCTTTACCTCAGGTGAAAACATTCATTTTATCTATCTATTTCTTATATTCTCGACATAGTCTACTTCTAACACGCTCTTCATTAATTTTACTCGCACATATATTTATTTCATAAATCTTCCGCACCTCCTCTTAATTTAGCTTAGCCATCTCAAGATCCATGTTTTAATTTAACGTATAACAATTTAGCCTAGCCATCTCAAGATCCATGTTTTAATTTAACGTATAACAATTTAGCCTAGCCATCTCAAGATCCATGTTTTCATTTAACGTATAACAATTTAGCCTAGCCATCTCAAGATCCATGTTTTCATTTAACGTATAACAATTTAGCCTAGCCATCTCAAGATCCATGTTTTAATTTAACGTATAACAATTTAGCCTAGCCATCTCAAGATCCATGTTTTCATTTAACGTATAACAATTTAGCCTAGCCATCTCAAGATCCATGTTTTCATTTAACGTATAACAATTTAGCCTAGCCATCTCAAGATCCATGTTTTAATTTAACGTATAACAATTTAGCCTAGCCATCTCAAGATCTATGTTTTAATTTAACGTATAACAATCGCTATCGACGTGAGTGTTTACTTTTTAAAAGTTAAAAATACTTGAACGTCGCTTTCAGGGTAGGCAGAGAGGACAGATATTCACACCTTTATATCCATGCAAAGAGCTGTCACCCCCTTTACATCCATACATTTACAAAAAACCCGATCTTCTGTTTCTCATACGTCTTACGCTTCCCTTTATTTGGTCTACCTCTTCCCTGCTCTTCGTTTATTTTAGACATTTGTAAAGTGTCTTTCAAATTGAGCGTTTTTTTTAATTCTTGGAGAAAACACAGGTGGCGTCGCATACTTGCCTGGGACTTGTGACATTTGAGAAGTGTAATGTATGACATTTATAAAAATGGAGTCGTATATAATACTATACAACAACGCATTTAAATTGAGAATTATTTTTTGTATTGTAATCTCCGGAAACGGTGATTTTTTTATATCCACTTTGTACTTTTTTATATCCACGTTACACAAAGAGGGTCTACTTCTAGCGTTAGCTTATTCGTTGGGAAGAATATCAGCCAGGATTCTTCTCATACTGCTAGACGGTGCCGAGAATATATCAACAGTGTCATTCAGTTGGTTCAATATCTCCATACCACGCGTGACTGAGTGTTTAGCCATGATATTCGTTATGTAAGTTGGTATGTTGAACAGAGGGTAATTCCTTGCATGGCTATATTTATTAGGTTACATACGAGGATAAACGTAGTGCATCTAGAATCGCGTTAATTGCCCACTAAGATCATGTGATCTGACACCGTTGGACTATTTTCTCTGGGGTTACGTGAAAATCCAGGTCTATAAGAATGACCCCCGATCAATTCCTGAGCTGAATGACGAAATTATTCGCGTTATTGGTGAGTTAGAACCGCAATTATGCCAAAATGTCATCGAAATTTTTGATAAAAGACTGGGCATCTGTGGAGCTGCAAGAGGTGGACATTTGGCGGATATTGTTTTTTTTGTGTTTAAATGTCATACATTATACTTCAATAACATATACAGTTTTTTGAAATCAAAACGAATTGTGTGTTTTATTCAAGAATTTAAAAAAATTCATTAAAAAAACCGCTCAATTTGAAAGACACTTTATTTGATATAAAGTACTCGTATCATAAATTTTCGCTACTTTTTCTCTCAATATTGCCAAACAATCAATAAACTTTTTGTAATCCTACTCACAACATCCTTTTCTAATAAATAGTTATCCTGTGTACGGTATTTTCTTATTCCATTAAATAATATTCTACAGATATTTCACGCAAAGTAACCATTCCTTCCGTATTTATTCTGGTTTTATCACTGCCTTTCAATGTCCAGGCTTCGTTTCCATACATCAAGCTTGGATCTAGGACATCACGTCATTGCATACATACATTCATACCATCACGCTATTATCCAATAGGGGTAGATAAAGAGGACTATAGTATACTTACTAATCAAGACACCACATATCCACATATCCACATATTTTCATAGAACTCCTACGATTTTTCTGACTCTACGTTTCCTTTTTTTTTTCAAATACCTTCACTTGATCTAACCACACTTTCCTTGGCCTTTTTCTAGCACACCTTCGACTAATATTTTGCAATATGTATATTTATTTTGTTAGTCTTTCTTCGTTTATTCGTTCTTTATGCCCAAACCATTGCAGAGTGGTCTTTTTCATCTAACTCAAAATATCTCAAGTTCGTATTCATCCCCTTTTCACTTCATTCTGTATTTAGTCATAAATTATCACCCTTTGAATTTTTATTAGTACACGCATTTTTATAGCTTTTATTGTGTTTTTTTTTTAATCCTTTAACACGTCTACGTTTCTTTCCCGTTCGTCACAGTTGTTACTGAAATACTGTTGTGAACTATCATCTTAACATAATTTCAAACAGTGATGTCGAGTATATATGTGTAAGACCCCATTGACTTTGTTTCCTATCACTACACGTCGTTTGATATATCTCCAAACTCTTCCATCATCCGAGAAAATATACCCAAATAGCAGAACTCCTCAACAAACTCCGATTATTTGAGCACATTGCTCGAGGCCAAAGATACAGTTTGAGAGGATTGTAGTCACTCTAAAACATACTATAGTAGGTCGAAGCACAAGAGAAATAGTGGCCTAATGCGTTGGACTAATCAAGTTTTTTTTTTTTAATTCCACCAAAACTATACTTGAGAAAATGTAGGATGGTTCCTGTGACATTTGAAACATCATGTCTTAAAGGGATGGGGTAAAATCGTTTTTTTTTTTAATCGAAAAATTGTTTTTCTCTAAACTGACGTTTTAATTCCAAATTTTCATTACACTGACTTTCTAATGTTTTGTATGATTTGTATATATCTTTAAATAGGCCAAGATCCGCTATTAATTAATACGAATTACGAACATTTGATTTTACGTATAAAAAAAATTGAAATTCCAATTATCGAATTCACCATCCCTAGCCAATGCAGACTAACGTAGTGACTTTTGACAAATGTAACCAAATATTATTTGATTTTAACAAACTGTCACATTTTTGCTAATTTGTAACAAGATGTATTAATTTGTCATTATTGTTAGTTTTATGTAATGTATTTACCTAAATACCTTGCTATTTAATAGAATCGAACTTTACATTAAAGTCGATAAAATAATTAAAATTACTGAACGTCGTTACAAGGTTGTATTGGGGCAAATTTGTGAAAAGTCACAGGAACCATGCTACAATTTCTAAAGTTTAGGTTATATTTTATATAGTAAAAGAGTGAGACAACACAAATAACTATTCCGTCTAAACAACTCACTCCATTACTTAAATATCTGAATATTATTTCTTTGAAAAACAATTACTGAAATGTAAACTAAAGTCCCGTCGATAAGTACATGTATATGACACTACCTTTGAATTGAGGACATTGGAAAATTATCAATTCAAAGGTAGTGTCACTTGCAAGTTAGCTTCGCTTATTGCCATTCTGATCAAATCAACAAGGTTGTATCATTTATATTTTATAGAAAGAAAAAAATACACGTTTTTGTTACATAATATGATTTCATGTTGCTGTCATCAAAACTCTAAATATTTAAAAAGTGGCCATAACATATTTTCTCAAAAAATGTATGACTTTGAAAGCTTCAACGATAAGTTAAATAAAAGTTAAAATGTTTAATTGTAAGAAAAGACTGCGTGTATCACGATATATACGATATACTCGTACGCTATGATATGTTTTAAACTATTTCTGTTATTTGCTCAATATACGAGGCATATCCAGAAAGTAAGTGTACTGAATTTTTGTAGGTTACAATTTTTTTTATTTAAAAAAAAAAATTACGTGGTTACCGTAGTACATATGTAAGCTATTTTTCGACATAGTCGCCATTCCTCTCAATGCAGGTGGTGAAGCGGGGTATCAACTTTTTGATGCCTTCCTCGAAGTAGTTTCCCGCCAACCCCTCCGTCCACTTCTCCACCTCCTCCTTTACCTCCTCGTCGGTTGAAAACCTTTTTTATACCCATGTACAGCTTCAGGGAGGTAAAGAGATAGTAATCTGAAGGTGCTAGGTCAGGGGAATGCGCGGAATGGTTCAGGACATCCCATTTAAACGAGGCGAGCAGTTCCTTCGTGGCGTTGGCCGTGTGTGGTCTGGCATTGTCATGCAGTAGGCAGACTCCCTTTGTCAGCATGCCTCGCCTCTTGTTCTGAATCGCCCCCCGCAATTTTTTAGGGTCTCACAGTATCTTGCAGAGTTGATGGTCTCCCCTTGAGGCATATATTCAATTAAAATTATGCCTTGACAGTCCCAAAACACGGATGCCATGATTTTCTTGGCTGAAATTGTGGTTTCGAACTTTTTGGCGGAGGTTGAAGAGGTGTGACGCCACTGTTGAGACTGCCTTTTGGTTTCAGGCGTGTAGTGTGCAACCCAAGTTTCATCTCCAGTAACGATGGAGCGGAGAAATTCATCTCCATGGAGTTTGCAGCGCCTCAAAAACTCTTGCCTTTTTACAAAATTTCGCACTTGGCGGGAGATTGGGTTGACATTTTTCACGAAACGTGTTGTCGCGTCGACACTTCTCAACGTACTGACCTCGAACCGGTCTCGTTGTGGAGCGGAAGGGTCATGCTACACGGAAGTGTAGCCAACATGTCGAAAATAAAATCCATCCGGTCGTGAGAGCCTCAGTACACTTACTTTCTGGATACGCCTCGTATTTGCGTATAATCTAACCCATTTCTATTCAACTATTTATAAAATTTAAACAGAATATTTTTCACCCTTTTTCACCAGGGAGGGCTGACTGTAAAAAATATATTGGGCAACCTAAAAATTCAGTTAATTCAATCAAATGTTGTAATTAGTTTTATAACAAACAAGTTTGGTTTGTGCTCCACTGAAGATGAGGTGTGCACCTTGAAACCAGTAGGGTTATACCGTTAGAAAAAAGTGGAAAAAACAGTGTTTCATAAAATAAATTACAATGTCTTTAATCTGTTCACCGCGTTAAAAATCAAATTCCACGAATCCTGTGCGCGGCAAAATTTCAGCGTTTTTTTAATTTCTAAGTTTAAACACATATTTTGTTTAGAACCACTGATATTTGATTACAACACCAAGTAAACATGACACTTAAGTAATTTTCTGATAATAAATAATAGTCATTACTCTTAAGGAGACTCATTAAATAAAGGAGATAAACTTAACATTACGTAAAATAAACAAAGGAATGCTACGATCGAATCGATGCTTCATGACACTCACCCGATCAAATGCATATAGCACTAGTAATGTTTATTTACGTAAGAGAGACTTAGTAATGTTTATTTACGTAAGACAGACTCATCGCAGGACTCGATCCGCGCGACAGGTCGTTAATGCTGGAAATATTGAGAAACCAAAAAAATTCGGCGCTCTGTTTATTCAATAATATCTCATAAATTAATATATTATTTGACAAGGTTTTCAGAGATGTCGCTAGAATAAAGATTATTTTAAATTTTTATTCCGGTTTTGTGTAATTTTTTTTAAGTATTTGTGATTTGAAACTTGGATTGTCGTCAGATCACAGGCGTTTGTGCTCCCCGCGGGGAAAGAGTTAAAACAAACAATTTTAGTGTTAGCTCCCCTGAAGATGAGGTGTGCACCTTAAAACCGGTAGGGTTATACCGTTACAAAAAAGTGGAATAAACAGTGTTTGATAAAAACAAATTACAATGTCTTTAAACTTCCACAACTTTAATGACTATAAACAACAATAAATCAAATATATTTTATTACTCACCTTTATATCGCATTTACTAATCACCATTATTTTGGATATTGCAACATTCATTCTCAAATCTTTCTTTTTATATGTTTTTTTTTAAATAAATATGACCGAAGTCATAGGTATCCTTATACTCTTTAACACTAGGTGGTAAAAATGCCTGTATCATACATATGAGGGGGATAGCACAGCGCAGGGTTCGAACCGACGATCTTCTGCATGGAAGTCCAGTGCGTTACCACGCGACCATGTACCTTACAATTTCATACAATTTAATACACCTCACAATTTAATACAGTTTTATACAATTTGAACTTCAATCCATCCTAATTCTTCGCCAACACTACCATTTTCATCAGCATACAGTAATTTGTAGGACATTCGAATACCGCCCATTGATAACTGTAGTTTTTTTTTTCACACGAATCTATATAAACATTAAACCTACAGGGTGACATGATATACCCTTGTTTTACCCCTTTAGAAATATTAAACCACTCAGTCAAGAATACATGTTCTTTTTCTACCAAATATTGACGAAATACTTGTACCATATATTATATTATTTTTACAACCATATTCATTCATAATTTTCAAGGTTTTCTACGAAAACTCGGCTTAACACATATGTTTTTTTCTAAATCCACAAATGCACACTGTTCTTTTTTTATATTTTTCCACAGATCAAGTGGAATAATTCTGCTATATAGGTAGTATTTTCTGTGATAGACGCGTTGCGATGGATATCGAACAGAGTGTAGCTATAAGAGACAATATCAATGGCACACTAAATTACGAGTATGTATATACTTGAATAGAACATCAAAATCTAACAAGATGATAGTCCATAATAGTATTGAGAGAGTTGTGCCTGTTAGAAGGGCCGTAACTCTTCTGAACGGTACTGCTTCGGATATTCACATATTTCATATCACATTACCAAAAGGAAAAGGCAATTTTCTTCTAAGATTGTGGGAGTTAGAAAGCACTCATCAACGTATTTAAGTGACTTTGTATTTGTGTATACTTGTACTTTGTATATGTGTGACTTTGTACATGTATGTGTATGTATGTATGCATATATGTTATATAATTTTAAATCTTCACCATTTTTGTGTATTTCAATGTAATTCGACTAAACATATATTGAGAGAAAATAAATTATTTAGTTAAAAAAATGTATTGTACTTGCATTCTTGTTTTTTTACTAAACGTATTTTTTCAAACTTATATATTATGGATGTAAGAAAGTACCCACTTAAATGACCGCAGCCGCCATTTTCTATTCCTTACACTCACCTTGTTTTTTTTTTTTTTGTAATACTCGTATTTTTAATTGTCCAATAGTGGGCTCTACTCTCGACGCCATTGATTAGAATCTGATATCTAAATGACGTTTCGTAAAGTATCCTCATTATTATTATGGTATGATGCTTTTTTTTTTTAACCTAGCGAGTTTATTGCCATGTGGCAATCTCTTCCAACCAACCAGAAATATGTTTTTACAGGCCCGAAGTGTTAACCAGTCTGGAATCCTATTTAAAAAAATCTGGGTTCCAGCGGTGTTCGAACCCGCAACCTCCGGATCGGCAGACAAGTGTCTTACCACCAGGCCACGGAAGTCGTCTATGCTTCTCCTGAACCTTGGGATTTCTGGTTTGATTCCCGATGGGATCCGAAAAAAAAACATCCCAGTCTGCTGAGAATTCGTCTAGTATCTTACTAGTTCGTATTCTATACGCGCTTGCAAAAGGCGTGTGCAAGTGTTGTTGCCTATTGATATGTGATAGTATTGCCAACATGTACGATGACTAAATGCTAGTTCCGTGACTATTAACATACAGTGGTTTTAAACCGATGTCTGAATTAAAAGGGCTGAAGACAACATTATATTGTTCTCAGTGAGATACAGGCAAAAGCCTAGTTTACTGGGGATACGACAAATGAAAGGCAACAAATCCAGATCCATTCAAATTGTATGTCCGAATTAAATAACCTGTGGTTTTTTTCGCAAATTATGTATATTTCTTGTCATGTATAAAATATATAAATAAAAAAAAATAAAATTGTCTTTAAAAAATTTAATATACGTTTTACGCTGCAGTAGACGCAGCTTCCTTTCACCCAAAGATAAGCTCATCTATAAAACCCTTATTCGTCCTATCTTTACCTATGCTGCACCCGTTTGGGGGTAGTGGGAGCAATACGGATCACCTGAAACTCCAGAGAGTGCAGAACAACGCATTCAAGATATCTTTTAACACCCATCCCATAACAAACATTACCCGACTTAACGCCGAACAGCGAGGAGAAACTCGACAACACCACATCCTCGCTTGATCTATAAAAGTAAACAATCTTTTAAAGTAAACAAAATCACAGCAATCCCTTAGTCGCTGCCCTGGGGGCTTACGAGAGTAAATCCGACCTACCCTTCCGTTATAAGCACAGGCTCTCGAAGCATTATCTGTTGCCTGACTAGTCTACCAACGTCTGAGTGAATGTGATGGAATACAAGTAGCCTGAACGAGTGGACTTGTTACTGTTGAAAAAAATGTTGTAAGAATTTTTATCTAGTTATAAGTAGTATGTAGATGTTAATTATCTCTAAGAAATCATATATTAAGATTATAAAAAAATAAAAATTAAATGACATGTAGGAAAATAAGATTAAGTAAGTTCATAAATTATAATATATAACATAAATAAGATTAGTTAAGTAATAAATTTGTATGTATGTAGGTATAGCCTTGGCAAATATTTGTACCGCGTATTATTTTGTTCAATAAAAAAAATACCATAATCAGCATTATAATGGAAGTAGTTGAATCACATATTGAAGATAATAAGTGTTATGATAAGAAGAATAATCGTGGTCTCGGCCTGATGTAGGATATAGAACGCAGGGCTGTGGACCGACTGGAGTTTCTAATGCATCTGATATGGTGATGACGATGATTGTTTACCTTTTCGTGTATTTAGTTACTTAGTTATACAAACAAAGTATTAAAATTTGCATAGAAAATAAGTTTAATATGTTTAACGGGACCAGTTAACGGGACCAGTTAACGTGGACAAATTTAACCGGTAGAGGAAAGTTACGTTGAGCAGAAAGTTTCTTAATATAACATTATGACCCCCTAACAAGCAAGAAGGCGATTCAGTGATACTGTCACGCGACTATAAATTAGATATTCAACTTTGACATAGTAAATTATTATATAACCTCTGTTTTTAGTAATTCGTGTAAAATATCGACGAACTTTTGGGCGAATCGTGTTTTTTGATTTTTCATTCACAAACTAACCGGATCGGAATACTAAAGGGTTGTCTTCGGAAATGTGAGATCTGCTTAATGTTATTATAACTTTGAAGAAAATATATAAAACTTATTTGTAAAGTACATTTATTTTCTGAAATTACTTTGACAGAGATTGTATGACATTCTCCAAAGACCCACTAGAGTGCTGAATTTCAGGACGTGACGAGCCAATTGAACAAGCAACTCAGTTCAGATATCTTGGCAGTGAGCTGCTCAGCTCTCATGACCTCCCCAGAGAAGTAAGGCCTCAGGTAGATTAAGCTGCAGTTGTGGCGGACTGCATGAGAGATGTCATATGGAGGAATAGAGATATGAGAACGGACGCATTTATAAGACCTGTGTGCGACCTATCCTCATATATGGCACCGAAACGAGGGCGGACACTGTCAGGACAAAAAGTATGCTAAGGACAACGGAAATGAGAACTCTACGCGCTATTGCTGGGAAGACTTTGCGTGATCGTGTTAGGAACACCACAATCCGAGAGGTCTGTGAGGTTCAAGATGTGGTCAGATGGGGACGACAGCGTAGACGATACTGATACCAACATATACAGAGAATGAATTCCACAAGAATTCCATACATAGCTCTACATGGGGTGCCGGATAGACGGCGTCCACCAGGGAGACCCCCGAAACGATGGAGAGATAGCTGGAGCTCAGCATCACAGGAGGACAATCCTGCAGTAACAGATTCTTGAGTCTATAGAAAGTTTAAGAAGAAGAAGATTTTGCCAGACATCGAAGGAATTGTATGTGAAGATTTAAATCTGACGCTCTGCAGTGTCTACCTACCTCAATAGGAAAATGGAGGTATGTTTATGTATTATATATGTCATACACTCCGTCGTGTAGCTCATGACTGAGCATCGTGACTCCCATGATACCCTCCGGCGACTACATCCCATCCATCTCTGCATTCCGTGGCTCGAAGGACAGTTGTTAAGGGTAGTCCAGTTACGTATTTTACTTGGTCAGTCCAACGCCTTGGGATTGTTCCTCTTGTACGTCATCCTTCCACGTCTGCAATAACTACAAACATCTCCAAACTGTCTCCTTGGCCATGAGCAATGTGCTCAAAGAATCGAAGGCCTATTGTTGACAATATGTCGGCGATTCTAAGTTTTTCAAGAGTCGAGTACACGTATTGTTGACAATATGTCGGCGATTGTCAGTTTTTCAAGAGTCGAGTATACGTATTGTTGACGATATGTCGGTGATTCTCAGTTTTTCAAGAGTCGAGTATACGTATTGTTGACAATATGTCGGCGATTCTCAGTTTTTCAAGAGTCAAGTATACGTATTGTTGACGATATGTCGACAATTCTCAGTTTTTCAAGAGTCGAGTACACGTACTGTGAAAAAAATATGATTGAATACAAAGAATGCGTAGAATGTTTATAAGATAATTATATAACTGAATCGATAACTAGTCTTATAGTTCGGAAATTCTAGGATGAATCCTGTGATAGCTCACAAATTAGCACCTATACAACCTTGTAACGATGTTCAGTAATTTTAATTATTTTATCAACTTTAATATAAGCCTCAATTCTAATAAATAGCAAGTTATTTAGGTAAATACATTACATAAGGTTGTATTGGGGCAAATTTGTGAGGTTTCACAGGACTCATTCTAGAATTTCCGAACTATAGTCGAAAATATTGTTATAATTGTCATATTAGCGAACACTACACATGAACACTTCACTTCACTCAAAATCATTTGTGTAACAATCACATATCGGAAGATCCACAATTATATATATTTGTTGTTTGTCTTTCTTGGTAAAGTTTTCGGCGGTTTTCTGACCAAATATTTTTTTTCTAAATATATGCAGACGCGGGTAATTTTCTAAATAGATACAGACGGGGGAGGCAGCCACCACTTTCCACCCTTGCACTAAACTTGTTTTATTTTTTGTAATATTTTTTAATCTGTCAATAATAGTGGGTTCGGTCACAAGTTAGAGCGCCCTTGAAGAGAGTGCTCTCCAAATGGAACTATATAAATTGTATTTTTATCATTGTACGATAATTGTGTATCTATCTACTGTATATATCACGTCACGTAGGTCGTCAAGTCAGTATTGGTGTTCAAATTGGTGTGCAAATTGGTGTTCATGGGTAAAATTCCGTCTTAAAAAAGTGTTCCTGATAAGCCCGAACAAAACCGGTAGATGTTTATTATCTTAACTCTTACAGGCTTAGTGGTCCACGTTATGTACCACCTTTTATGACGCAGTACTGCACAATGGTGCACGCAATGTATAACTTATTAAACCTCTCTTTATTGCTGCACAAACGCTCAGATTACTTATGACTTCTATCCGCACAGCTGCAAGTCTGGTCCTGTTCAAATTCATTTAGCTTCTAATATTATTGACAGTTAATTGTTCTTGGTGTGCCGACTAGTGCGTACAAAAGAAAACGTTATATATTTGTATTAAATTTTTAAAAAAAATAGTTGTGTTGTGATAAAATTGACTTCAGTAATTGTGGTAAATTTATATTTAGGTTAAAAATTAATTTTACTTGGATGTATCGGCATTCTTTGGTGGTACATTAGAAGTACCAGTAGAAATATGGACTGGTGGTACATAAGTTGTACCACCTCACCAGAAGTTCCTTGACCTACCGAGGAAGTAGAAATATGTTAATTTAGCATTTGTATGTATCATTTTTGGAAAAATAATGAGAAACTTGACTTTTTATTTTTTGTGCAGCCTGAGTAAAAATAAGCGAAGTTTACCTGTGCCTGTAAGGGTTTATACAGATAAAATATGATTTTGTCTTCTTCGTATTCTCCGTATCTGACCTCTATGACGTTAGCGACCACACTTAAGAAAATATCTCTCACTTTGGCGTCTCCTCGGGGAACAGGGTTTCAACTATCTGAACTATATAAATTGGCATTTTAATATCATTATTGTTGGATATAAGTGCTTAGACATCTGTTTTCAATGCTAACCCTATATGTACGAGTATATTCTCCTCTTAAATGTTCAAGCTTCACTTTCATACATCCAAAATATTAATTTACTTAGAAAATTGAAAACCCTTCTTTTAAAGTACGAATAATGTTCCCATACGATAGTACAAGTAAATCTCATTATATTACATATCCGTGTGTACGTGTTCAAAAGGTTTTTTTTTCTTTCTTTATATTGCATTCATAAATAGATATATCTCAACGTTCATTTCATTTTAGCTTCCAATCACTCCCTATTTTATGTTTTTTTTCGTTCTCTTCATATCATGAAGGGTGGATGTTTAAAAGTGGGGAACATTTCACTTGTTCATCTTTCAAGTATCTTCCTAAAAATGTAACAAGAACTTTTTAAATAATATACAATCTTGTAATTTGTTTTATCAAACACTGTTTATTCCACTTTTTGTAACGGTATAACCCTACCGGTTTCAAGTCTTGTTTGTGCTCCCCTGAAGATGAAATAAATGCCTTGAAACCGGCAGGGCTATACCGTTACAAAAAAGTGGAATAAACAGTGTTTGTTAAAATAAATTACAATGTCTTGAAACCTCCACAACGTTAATGCCTTAACTATAAACAAAATAATATACAATCTTATATTTTGAACTATATATCTTTTAAATATACATCTTAATATACAATCTTATATTTTGAACTATAGATCAATTCACCTCAGGACTGTGCACAGTTACAAAAGGACCTAGACTCCCTAGTCTCCTGGAGTGAGCAAAATCATCTTCTGTTCAACATTAATAAATGTGTCTGTGTATTTTATAGTCGATCGTTTTCACCAATCCACCATCAGTATACTATACAGGGAGTGGCACTAAACAGAGTTTCTGAATTCAAGGATTTGGGCGTAACCTTCGATGTCGGACTCACGTTCGTTAACCATGTATCACGTTTGATATCGGACTGTTACAAACTACTCGGTTTTGTAATGAGAATATCAAGAGAATTTAACAGCACCGATATCCTCCGAAACTTATATAATTATCTAATTAGAACCAAATTAGAATATGCATCTACGGTTTGGGCTCCTCACCAGCTCAAATACAAAAACAATATAGAACAAATACAAAAAAAAATCCTCAGATATCTATGGTACAGAACAAAGGGCGATTACCCAAAATATGCTCACCATGCCGAACTTCTCACGGTGTGTAACTATAGAAGCCTCGAAACAAGAAGGCAAGAATCCATTGCGATATTCCTAATAAAGGTTTTCCAAGGTTCCTTTAACTGTCCCGCGATTCTAGAAGCACTAAGTTTATATGTACCCAATAAATATATCCGTGCAAGGAATCACCCTCTGTTCTACATACCAACTTACAGGACGAATATCATGGCTAAACACTCAGTCACCCGTGGTATAGAGATATTGAACCAACTGAATGACACGGTTGATATATTCTCGGTACCGTCTAGCAGTATGAGAAGAATCCTGGCTGATATTATTCCTAACGAATAAGCTAACGCTAGAAGCAAACCCTCTTTGTGTAACAGGAGAAATCCGTGCAAAGTGGATAAAAAAAAAAAAAAAAAAAAAAAAAAAAAAAAAAAACAAGCATTCACCAATGCTCACACATAGTTTTGAGACAATATTATATGTCATTATCATTAGACAGTTTCTTTCGCCAAAAAGCAAAGAAATTATTAAGTAAACAATCTCACCAACTGAATTGTCGTTGATATGGCGAGGAGATCCCCGACTACGAGGTCCAGCAACGACGATCGTTAGATGTTATTAAAAATTATGTACATTTTTAAACGACTATCACTCAAACATATAACTTTGTATATATTGCAGTGGAACCTTACACTGTAACGTTAACTCGTTTTGACTTCATAATTTTCTATTTATTATGGTTTTGATTAACTCAGGATATCGCAGTTAATACGAGTATTTTGATTTTATACTCGAAAAAATACGAATATAAATACAATAGATATACGACAAGTATATCACGCATTTTCCATTTCATTTCATCATTCATTCTTTCCACATATCTAAACCATCTTAAAATTCCTTCCTTTTCTTAATTAAAATATCCACATTACCCATGTGATACACATTTTAAATGATCATTTCAAAATTACAAGTATTTATACATTTCCCTGTTGAGGTATCCATGAATAACATAACGCCATACTGTCTTATCTTGACATACTCGTAGATCCTTCACATCTATACACCTCATACAATTCCTACGTTTCTCAGACTTTGTTTGATTCTTTCTTCTAAAATATCTTTCAATTGATTCAACCATAAGCTATTTAGTCTTCCTCTACCACACCGTCTACTCACATTTTCATTACACATATTTTTCTGAGTCTTTCTTCACGCGTTCCTTTCTTCACGTGCCCAAAATATCTCATAGTGCTCTTCTTCATCTTACTAAACACACCAGCTTTTAGTTCTCATTCGTCTTTAATGACTTCATTACGTTATCAGTCACACATTGTCACCTCGTGTATTATTCTCAGTGCACACATTCCTACAGCGTTCATTCGACTTTTTTCAGTTTTTTTCTACATTCACGTTTCACTCCCTTACATCGAAGTAAGGGAGTGAAACGTGAATGTAGAAATTCTGCTATTTGGGTAGTATATTTTTAAATTATGTAAGATTTTATAGGGATGTGGGAACCACGGTCGTCGCCGAATATTGTCCTATACATACGGTCAATGACCGACGAAGCGAACTTTGGACACCTCGATAAATTATAGTAAACAGTCCAAAGGTCACATGCCCGACATGAGGCCGGCCGCGCATCGCGCCGCATTCCATACTAGAAAGAGAACGCATCACGCTGTCTCGCCGGTTCCGTAAATAGATTGTTACCTACAATACTATTTACGATATCTACAATACTTCAATTGACCATTTCTGCACGCACAGAAGCGAGATAAAAGTATATCGTAGGCGCACTCCCGCGCCCATTCTGAAATATTATAAATACCTACGTACTATCAAAGAAAGTATTCATTCACTCTCACCTTCCGCATTGCGATCTAACGTGTTTTATTTATTTACCAACAATCAAAATCATCATATACCTTTAAGGGACATTTCCCTAAAGGGATATCAAACGGCGTATAGCGTTAAAAAACAAAGTCAGTGGGGCACTAGAACATATATACCAAAACCGGAGGTTATGACAATCTGCTAAGATGATAGTACACAATAGTATTTTGGTGCCAACTTTGATGTTTGGAAATGAGATATGGACGTGGAAAAATATTAAGAGGAGCCGATGAAATGCTGTGGATATGTGTGCATTGAGAAGAATACATGGACCGACAATGTATGATAGAAGACGGAATGTAGTTATAACGGATGAATGTGAACGTAAGACTGATGTGTTAAGTATAGCGAATAGAAGTACGTTGAGATGGTTTGGGTGTGTAGAACGAATACATTAAGAAAGACTAACAAAAAAATGTACAGTGCAGACATGAGTGGATGGCGTATGAAAGAAATATTAAGGAAAGTATGCCTGAATCAAATAAAAAAGTCAGAGAAATCGTTGAGGTTGTATAAGAAGCTGTTTGGATGTAGAATAGGCTTATTAGAATGTGTATCGAGTTAGGAAAGTATGACACTTCATCTTCATTGCCTATTCCGACAGCATGTATTGTTTAGTTTAATAAATCCTTTTAAAAGCAATAGGAGTACACAAAATGACAACGGTCGGTTCACAGCCCGGCACTCCCCGCCCTCGATGGTGAATCTCACAATCGTAATACAAGGTTATGTTGCAGGAGGGGTGTCTGAGTCCTTTTCAGGTGATAAAAGAGCCTAGTTATATTTTATTTTAACGAGAGTATAACTCCCTTACTAAAATACTATTGTAGACTATCATTTTAACGGATTTAAATAAGAATGTAGACTATCATTTTAACGGATTTTGATAAGAATGTAGACTATCATTTTAACGGATTTTGATAAGAATGTAGACTATCATTTTAACGGAGTTTGATAAGAATGTTTAAATAGTTGTTATTGCGACAGGAGTTTGAGTGATTGGGCTTGCAAGAGGAATGACTTGTGGAAGAGGTTTGTGTGAGCTCTTGAGTGTGGTGTTTTTTGTTGTTTTATATTTATACTTTTATATCATATATATGTATTTTTTGTTTGTTTTATGTTTGTGTGCGGTATATTTGTGGGATGAATGCTTTGGTCTGTCTGGAGTGATGAAGTGTGAGGAGTTTGATTTCGCGTGATGTATGCATAATATGTAATTGAGTGTCACCGTTTGACAGGTTGATGAGAATGTGCAATGGGTTTTTATATAATCTAAAATCGGAAAGAATAATCGATTTTTTTTTAAATGCTATATGTCTTCAGTGAGATACAGGCAGCCTAGTTTACTGGGTACACGACAAATGAAAGGCGACAAACCCAGATCCATTAAAATTGTGTGTCCGAATTAAATTACCTGTTGTTCTTTCGCAAATTATATATATTTCTTGGCATGTGTAAAATAAATAACAAAAAAATGTGAACTTGGAATAAAAAATTCTGTCAGTTTCTACTTTTTTCCTACCTCGACAGCAAAATGGCGTATTGGTATAAATGTACGTTTGTATTTATTAAAAAATGTGATGTTAATGACGCATCTAGAATTAAGAAAATAAGAGAACGAGGAACAGGAAGACAATAAAAAAGGGTGGAAAAGGTTTAAAGGAGAAATTTTAACTTTGGTAAAGGTAAGAAATATGAGTTAAGAACCAGTAACCTCCGGGTTGAAAGACAGGTGTCCTACCAACGAAAATTATTCCCAATCAACAAATAGATGTAATTATAACCCCCTTTTTGTTCATTGCGCGTCCACTTGTCACAAATTCATGAAGCTGTTGTCTGAATTATTTTATATTAATGAATTGTCAAATAATATAATATTTTTTCTGTACATTTATATAGTAAAAATATTATTTTCTTTCATAATAAATATTTCCTTCGTACTTGATTGATTCATAAGAAAATATCATACGTATTTTTATTCTAGTGTAATTCATAAATCTACTATAATTCATATAATCAAGAGTAATTCATAAGAAAAAAGTTATTTTTCCACTAGTATAATTCATAAAATAATGTTATTTTCGGCCTGTTTTAATTTGAACACTAGTGTCTTAATTTATCACGCTTTCATTACTTGATTGCGTTGGTGTATGTTTTTTGGTTTCCAAAGATAAAATGTTTGGATAAGTTCGAAAGACTTCACAAAATTTATATTTCACATAAGGACGAGTGACCATGTGTTTGAGTTTTGGAACACACGTCAATCGGACAACAAACGAACCTTCACGTTCTGTCGACAGTATTTTGCGTGATTAACAATCCAAATTCTTTTTCATATCTGCGGAAAAAAAATCAGTTTCATTCAGAATACAGACGTTCTCTTCGATAAGGTGATGAGAGACTCCTTTGCATACCAACACATCACATCACATT
This sequence comes from Odontocerum albicorne, assembly GCA_949825065.1. Classification (NCBI taxonomy): domain Eukaryota; kingdom Metazoa; phylum Arthropoda; class Insecta; order Trichoptera; family Odontoceridae; genus Odontocerum; species Odontocerum albicorne. The sequence goes on from OX463843.1 coordinate 2,628,873, forward strand.
TTCATTTGCAGACTGTAGAACGAACTTTCAAGAGTTAGCCACATCCTTTTTTTATATTTTTTTATTAAACAAAGTAAAATATTGTACAAACATTTGTCAAGGCTATACCTATAAACAAATTTATTACTTAACTAATCTTAATTATATATTATCATTTATGCACTTACTTAATCTTATTTTCCTACATATCATTTTATTTTCTTTTTCAATCTTAATATATGATTTCTTAGAAATAATTAACACCTACACATACTACTTATAACTAGATAACAATTCTTACAACTAATTATTTAGCAAAAATAAGTCCACTCATTTAGGCTACTTGTATTCCATCACATTCACTCAGACCTTGGTCGTTCCAGCTAATACTGTAGGTGGAATAGTTAGGCAACAGATAATGTTTCGGGAGCTTGTGCTTATAACGGTAGGGTAGGTCGGATTTACTCTCGTAAGCCCCCAGGGCAGCGACTAAGGGATTGCCGTGATTTTGTTGGCTTTTATAGAACTTCACGGTCCAAGCGAGGATGTGCTGTTGAAGGGTTTCTTCTCGCTGTTCGTCGGGTAATGTTTGTTCTGGGATCGGTGTTAAAGAACCCTGGGATGGGTGTTAAAGAACCCTGGGATGGGTGTTAAAGAACCTTGGAATGGGTGTTAAGAAGTTAACACAATCCTTATTTACGTTCAAGATATAATTGAATACATATTAGATTACTCAGAAAATAATTTTATCCTAATTTTCCTTTGCTTCCCTGCCTAACCCTTAAAATAACTCATTTTCTCAAGTTTTTCTATTGTTGTTGGTATTTTTTTAATTTTTTTGGTAGCTTGGTATTGTTTTTCATTTTTTACAAGATTTTTTGTGTGAAATCTGTCCTGAATTGAATCAGTTTAATGTGGAGAAAATACTGTACAGCAACAACACCGACAGCTGTACCATGATGAGGTATATACACAAAGCAATTAATATAAATAAATTATGATCACGAGATAAGAAGGATGATCGATATAAATGATTATTCCTTTCACGGACTTGATATCAACTTATCAAAATAACCAAGTCACAACTATTACTTCATGATTAAATTAGAAATCACAATATTCTAAAATAATTGCGAATTCAATAAAGATAAAGGAAGGAAAACCATTTAGACAGTCGATCGGAGCGTGGTTGTTATTGCGACAGGATTTTGAGTACTTGGGCTTTCAGAATGAATGACGTGTGGAAAAGATTTGTGTGGGCTCGTGAGTGTGAGTTTCTTCTTGTTGTTTTGATTTTTGTTGTTTTGTATTTGTGTTACTGTACATTTTTGTGTTAATTTTTATTCTTATGATTGTGTGCGGTATATTATAGGACGAAAATTTTTGGTTTTAATTTTTGTTTCATTTTGGGTTCATTTTTGGTTTTACTTTTGTTTTTGTTTTTATTCTTACGATTGTGTGCGGTATATTGTGGGATGAACAAGTTTGGTCTTTCTGTAGTGATGATGTGTGAAGAGTTAGATTCCGCATGATGTTTCCAGTTGTAATTGAGTGTCACTGTTTGTCAGGTTGATGAGAACGTGCAACGGGGTTTTGTTTTTGTGTAATCAAAAATCGGAAAGAAGTATCGATTAATTTTTTCATGCTAAATATCCTCAGTGAGATACAGGCAAAAGCCTAGTTTACTGGGGATACGACAAATGAAAGGCGACAAACCCAGATCCATTAAAATAATGTATGTCTAAATTAAATTACCTGTGGTTTTTTCGCAAATTATGTATATTTCTTGTCATGTATAATAATAAATAAACAAATAAATTTAATTAAAAAATCAAAATATTGATTTGCTACAACAATAAGAAATTGGTCAAATAGTACGAATATTATCAATCCAGATTACCTATATATTTATTGTACATTTAGATAGATACGAGTGAAAAATATAAATTTTGGATAAACGGAAAATGTTACAACAATGACCAAGCCATTGACTTGATTTCAGGACCTGTCCCACCTTTAACCCTCGTCACTTCAGGATTATTGTTACCCTTAGCATTCAAAACTTCTTTTATTTTTTATTTTGTACCATATTTGTAGGTTCTAAATTGATAAGAAGTTTTGTTTTTCTGATTTTGTTTCTAGTTCCGTTAGTTATGTTATTGTTAAGTGCGTTTTAAGTCCTCGTAGAAAACCATAAATTTTGTTTATTTAAGTCTAGCTGACACATAACTTTTTGAAGGAAACTATCTTATTTATTTAACACTTTTATTGCAATACAATCTGGCGGGCTAATTGCCAGGCGGCAATCTCTTCCCAACCAACCAGACAAAAGTAAATGAAGCAAGTTACGTGGTCGCATAAATCATTCAAATTACTATCCATCCCCATGAAATCCATAAACATATACGTGAGAACATGGCCACGAACCTCACAAAGACGGACAATCACCTGAACATTATTTTTCATATAAAGTGAGATATCATAAATCGAAGGGAAGGGAAGGGATGGTGGAGAGGAAAGGAAAAGAAAAATCAGGAATGAAACACTTTATTTTACTGACTAGAAATTAAGAATTTTTTCAGTCGCTTCTTAAAGCATGCCAAGGACGGAGCGAGTCTTATATTGGTTTGAAACTGATTCCAGAGTCTCACTGCATGGACAGTAAAGGACGACGTAAAGAAAGAGTAGCGGTGAACTGGAAAGGCCAATAAACAATCTCTGTTTGAGCGTAGCGCTAATCCATGATTGGAAAGAGGCTGAAAATTTTCGGCGAAATAATAGGGTGCGGCGGGACAGTTAAGGATATTATACAATAGAGACAGTATGTGAATTTGGCGTCTATTTATAACATTCAACCAGTTCAATGCATTCTGGTATGAAGTTATGTAGTCCTACTTCATTACGTTTCATTAATTTTACACGTTTCTATCACAAAGGATTCTGCAACAATTATTGTAAGATAATAATCAAATACAATCAATCAAATTAAATCTAAAATTTAAGGTGTATATTAATAAAACTTTTAACTAAAAAAACAAAACCTCTAAAGGTGGTATTACTAGATAAGTTAAAAGAAAATACTTTTGATCGTCTCCTGCTAGATCACAAACAAGACCGTATTGTGCACCCCTGAAGATGAGGTGTGCACCTTGAAACCGGTAGGGTTATACCGTAACAAAAAAGGGGAATAAACAGTGTTTGATAAAACAAATTACAATGTCTTTAAATCTCCACAATGTTAATGCCTTAACTATAAATAAGAACGTTTATTTAGTAAAAAAATCTATCTAATTCATACATGCACATACGTACTATAACGCTATTTACCTATCGGGGTAGGCAAAGAGGATAGAGCACCATACTTTGCCATCTTGACACACATTTTTAGCCTCGTCTTCAATATATCAATACGCCTTTCCATCCAACTTCTGTTATTTGATTCAACCATACATTCCTTGGTCTTCCTATTTGTTTCTTCATTCATTCTACATGTCCAAACTATCTCAGAGTGCTCTTCTTCATATTATTCAACTTAATGTTTACATTCATCCCTAATTATGTCTTTCCGTATTCTGACATTCCGTATTCTGACATTTTCATCACATGTATTATTCTCAGTTCACGCATTTCTACACTATTTATTTGGATATTTTCAGTAGTGTTCCACGTTTCACTTCAATACATTGGTACAGAATTCAATACAGTTGGTACTAAAACACTCTTGGAGTTATCGTTTTAGCACATTTTGATACTGTCCGGTTCAAGACTCGATATAAATAATATTTTATTGCCCCCATTGATTTGGTTTCCATCGCTACACGCCATACGATATCTCTCGTAAAATCCGTCTATCATCTGAGAAAATTCTCCCTAAATATCAGAAATTCTCAACTTGCTTTAATCTTCCATTGTTCACGCATATATCGCAATAACATTTCATTTTATTTATTTGTTTATTTATTTAACACTTTTATTGCAATACAATCTGGCGGGCTTATTGACAGGCGGCAATCTCTTCCAACCAACCAGACAAAAGTAAATGAAGCAAGTTACATGGTCGCATAAATCATTCAAATGACTATCCATCCCCACGAAATCCATAAACACATACGTGAGCACATGCCCACGGACCCCACAAAGACGGACAATCATTTGAAGATTATTTTTCATATAAAGTGAGATATTATCAATCAAAAGGAAAGGAAAGGATGGTGGAGAGGAAAGGAAAAGAAAAATTGGGAATGAAACACGTTATTTTACTGACTAGAAATTAAGAATTTTTTCAATCGCTTCTTAAAGCATGCCAATGACTGAGCGAGTCTTATATTGGTTTGTAACTGATTCCAGAGTCTCACTGCATGGACAGTCAATGACGACGTATAGAAAGAGGAGTGGTGAACTGGAAAGGCCAATAGACAATATCTGTTTGAGCGTAGCGCTTATCCATGATTGGAAAGACGCTGAAAATTTTCGACGAGATAAGAGGGTGCGGCGGAACAGTTAAGGATATTATACAATACAATAGAGACAGTATGTGAATTTGGCGTCTATTTCTAACATTCAACCAGTTCAATGCCTTCTGGTATGAAGTTATATGATCGTACTTACGTAGGTTGAAAATGAATCTTAGACACATATTTTGAAAACGTTTATTCTTGGTCTCTCGCTTGCTGTCAGAGTCTAAGTATCCTCGCCATACATGAATATTGATAACAGCAATAAAATAATTAATGGGGGACGTTCGTCAACAGATTAATTGAATAAACTTAATAATAAAAAAAAAAAATATTTGAGTATTATTTACCTCGAAAGATCCGTATCTGAACTGGTACAAATATGTAACACGTCATCAACGTCGATTTTCCGCCCTCCAATTCTCGATCCATTAATACTTTCAAGATATACGATGTGTGATTAGACATATTCACACGATTTGCAAAAATATAACGGGGTTAACTTTTTTACAGCCCGCCCTCGCTGCTCAGACGCCGGCACGTCAAAGCTCGGCTACTCATAATGAGACGCGGTCACGCTAGCCGAACTTCGAAACGTAGGGATCCCATAATTCCTTTTATTTCTTCTTTATAATCAGATTATAATTCAGAATATCGAGTCTATAGTTAGGAATAAAGATTGGCTGGAACAAATCAGAAGAAAAAACGGAGGATATGTGTTACAGAAGACTATCACTAAAACTTAAGAGCAAAATCTACAAAACAGTGATCAGATGCACTATGGCTGGAACAAATTAGGAGAAAAAACGGACGATACTACCTTGATCAAAAAGTTTTAGGACTTTATTCATAAAATCGAAAATACAAGTTTATTCATCAAAATCGATATGGTCCCCTTCAAAGTACTCCTTATCGACTGCAACGCACTTACGCCAGCGCTTGATCCAATTCTCGAAACACCGCTGGTACTCAATTTTCGGTATGTCCATCAGAGCCGTCTTCGATTTTTTCATGACATCCTCTCGGGTGCTGTAACGCGTTCCGCGAAGCGGTTTTTTAAGTCGGTTGAACAGGAAAAAGTCGCAGGGAGCCAGATCAATTCGAAGGCTGCTGGATAGTATTCGTGTTGTTTTTGGTCAAAAACTCATGGAAATCATGACTTTCGCGATTTCAACGCGGTCCTTTTTTGCATGAAATTGAGGTGTTTCGGCACCAGTTTTGCAACGACACGTCTGAGGCACAAATCACTAACCAAAATGTCTTGAGTGGATCCATAAGCGATGTTCAAGTCCTCTGCCGGCTCTCTTATGGTCAATTTGCGGTTTTCGGCCAACATTTCTTTGATTTTATCGATGTTTTCATTGGTTTTCGACTGCCACTGCGTTCGTCATCCTCGAACGACTCACGACCACTTTTGAAACGTTCGTGCCACCAAAAAACACTTCTCCAACATTTCCAAGGTCTGCGGACCGTTAAATCCGTTTTTCACACAAAATTTAATGCAAACTCGTTGATGCACAGTTGATGCCATTTTCAAACTTGTAAAAAATCGAAAACACGCACAAAGGTAGATGTACTCGGTACAGCGTAACTTTTACAAATGTCAAGCTATGACGCTGAAATTTGGAGGGAAGTGTCAATGATAGATGTGGTAACCTAACAAAAAAAAAAGAATTCGAATCGGGTGACTGACAGCGCCACACGGTGGCCGGTCCTAAGACTTTTTGATCAAGGTAGTATGTGCTACAGAAGACTATCACTAAAACTTAAGAGCAAGATCTACAAAACAGTGATCAGGTCCATTATGGCTGGAACAAATCAGGAGAAAAAACGGAGGATATGTGTTACAGAAGACTATCACTAAAACTTAAGAGCAAGATCTACAAGACAGTGATCAGGGCCACTATACTACATTGATGTACATATCCGCGTGGTAACGCACTGAACTTCCGTGCAGAATGACGTCGGTTTGTATCCCGCGCTGTGCTTCTCCCTTCGAATGACACAAGTATTTTTTCCGCGTAGTATTCGAGTGACCTATAACTTCGGTCATATATATTTATCCAAAATAAAGGAAAAAAACACGCCGTTGCGCTCTAATCGTCTCACAGCGGTGTTGCCGGTGAGTTGGCTGGTGTGCAACGCCTAAACGACTATTCCATAGTAATTGCTGAGATAGAGAAATACGGAGAAAGAAAGTCATATCAGTCGACCCCAAATGGCTAGGATAAGGCAAAGGAGAGAAGAAGTTACTTCCGCAAGATTCTCAATATACAGAAGTATGTTCTACCTTCAAAATTTCCATATACAATAATATCAGGTGTGCTTACCTAGTATGCTTCTCACAACATATTTTTCACTGCACAGACTTAAGCATTTATACGAGTATATCCAAGCCCCTGTTAAACAATCTTACAAATACAGTACAAGTACTCGTATGTGAAGGTATTCTATAAAAACAATTAAAAAAATGACTGAGGAACGTGAAGCACAGATGCAGAAGTGGTCAGTCTCTTTGCTCTTCCACCAAGTTAAGCCTGTGGGGCCACACAGTTTCCGGGAGTGATCACTGTCCATGCATTGACCTGGAGACAAAGGTGAAAAGGTGGATATGTCAACAGACCAGGAGCTGGATACTTTATAGACAACTATAGACTGACTTATATTCTCAACAAGGTATTCCTCCCGTTTAATACGAGTATGCCTGAAGAAAAAATATAATCCAGAGTTGTATGATCTGTTTGAGGATGCCAGTGTGGTCAAAACAGATAAATTGGACAAATTACGTTGGCTGCGTATGCCTGTTGCATAGAAGACCATTGATCGTGTGAGAATAAGTTTTATAAAGTAATTTAGTCTTCTCCCTAGCTCCATCCTAACTCACTGTCTGCGAAGACTGTTGGGGTCAGCTCTCCTTATCCTCAGGTTGTATGCTCTTCTGTCCCGGACTACGCCCCCCAGGCCGTGCCTCTGCATCAGGTTATCTTTTTGCACCACCCCTCATGAATTCTTTGGTTGTTATTCGAGGAAGATCCATGGATATTACCTATAAAGTAATTTAGTGGAAAGTAAAATAAATGGTAGGTCAAAATTAAAACAGAGCAATAGTATAGAAGCAGACTTTCATAGTCTGAGGGAGATGATCTAAAAAGGACATAACACAGGCAAACAATAAAAGAAATATTTTATCCAGAAATTATAACCCTGTTCTTCGAAAATAGTAAGCCTCTTAAGAAGCTATAATAATAGACCTTTTATCAATATTATTACTAAGGATCGTTAAAAACTTTGTGACAATTTCTTCTAGAAATTTTTTAGAAAGGTCTTCAACTTTGACTACCATACTTTCATCTTCATTGTAATCTATTGACAATAGAGCGTACACTGACAGAGAGTATTTTAAGAGTTTTCACATTTATGTACTATATTTTCACATTTATGTACTATATTTTCACATTTATGTACTATATTTTTACATTTATGTTCTATATTTTCACATTTATGTTCATATCTTGTTTGTTATTTTCTTCCTCGACTGATAACATGCACGTAGTTTATCGAACATAATTATCAAATATATTTTGTAATTTATTTTTATCAAACACTGTTTATTCCACTTTTTTGTGACGGTATAACCCTACCGGTTTCAAGGCTTTCCCCTCATCTTCCAGGGAGCACAAACAAGACTAAATGTTGTTCGACATGGTACCGATATACACGCTTCAACGGTTGGGGGCTGAGGGGTGAGGGAGGTATGGGACGAGGCATTCGGCCAAGAGCGGAGATGATGCCAAATTCTTACATATCAGTAGTAACGGAAATAAATTGAACAGATTAGAGGCCCTAGAAATGTCTAAGTCAGTACATCGATCCGAACATCTGATGAACAGTTATATCCCAAAAATCTCTCCGCTCTTGGCCGAAATCGTCCCATACCTCCCTCACCCCTCAGCCCCAACCATTGAAGCGTGTATATCGGTACCAGTTCGAACAGCATTTAGTCTTGTTTGTGCTCCCCTGAAGATGAGGTGAAAGCCTTGAAACCTGTAGGGTTATACCGTCACAAAAAAGTGGTATAAACAGTGTTTGATAAAAATAAATTACAATGTCTTTAAACCTCCACAACGTTAATGCCTTAACTATAAACAACAAATATATTTAGTATAGAATGGGAATATGAACAATGAGAAACAAATATAAAAGTGGATCAAAAGGCACACTTTTTGTAAACACTTTTTGTAACGGTATAACCCTACCGGTTTCAAGGTGCACACCTCATCTTCAGGAAAGCACAAACAATACTAAATTCTGTTCGAACTTATACCGATATACACGCTTCAACGGCTGGGGACCGAGGACTGAGGGAGGCATGGGACGATCTCGGCCTACAGCAGAGAGATTTTTGGGATATATGTGTTTACCAGATGTTTGCTTCGGTGTACTGACTTAGAAATTTCTAGGGTATCTAATCTGTCCAATTTATTTCCGTTACTACTTATATGTAAGAATTTGGCATCTTTTACCAAAAGGACAATGAAAGTTTCAAGTTTCTTGCGATCATGGATAAAGTTAAGAGAAACATTAAATATGTAATATTATAAATCAAGATAGTCCCATTTAAAACAGGACTTGTGGCATCTCCACGGGTAAGATTACCCTTATTATTTATCATATTCGTGTGCGATGCCTACGTTGCGCTTTTTACCGTTGATCTAGGCTAGTTTTTCGTGATAACTAGCCTAGTATTAATATATATATAAGACTCGATACTACGAAAACTGTACATGCCTAATGATATTTCTAATTTCTTTAAGGTAAATAAACAACTTGCTTTATACGTCTCAAGATACAGCACGAATGTCAATGAAAATTACTTTATATAGGACATCACGTTAGAAGCTCTAAAAATTTCATGTGTCATTTGTCAATCTTACAATAAGTAAATCTGGAACGTTACATGAAAAAACAATGCGTTATTATTGTTAAAACTCCTTATTTTTTTTCCGGGTTATAATCCTAGGATTGGTCTGCACCAAGCACTCGATCCCTCCACTCATCTCTGTCATCCGCCAGTCTCTTCATCTCCTGGTAGCTGCCACAGCGCACATCCCGGATCACCCGGTCCATGTAGCTATATCTAGGTTACAATCCTAGGATTGGTCTGCACCAAGCACTCGATCCCTCTACTCCTCTCTGTCATCCGCCAGTCTCTTCATCTCCTGGTAGCTGCCACAGCGCATATCCCGGATCACCCGGTCCATATATCAAGGGCGGCCTCTATGGTTATTGCCCTCAATCATTCCCTCGACGATGGTAAGGAACAGGCATGGATGCTTGATGTTATGGCCTATCCAACTGGATCGTTGTTGGGCAACTCTATTTAGGAGTTGTCTTATTTCTCCAACCCCGCTCAATACGTCGTCGTTTTGGATGTGATCTAGCCAATGAACCCTGGCCATGCGCCTGTAGCACCACATCTCAAAGGCAGCCAGACGCCCGGACTCGCTCCGGCTGATGGTCCACGTTTCGCAGCCATACAGCAGCACACTCCAGACAAGAGTTTTCCCTAAATTCTTCCTAACATTGATATCAATGTTAGGAGATTAAAATATTTTGAATTTCTTGTTAAAAGCAACTCTTGCCTGTTGGACCCTTCTTAACATATTATTTCTGCATTTGATCGGCCATATTAGATTACTCTGCTGCCTAAGTAAACAAATTCCCTCACTTGCTCAACACTGACGCCACCCAGAACAACACTCGCGGTCACCTCGTCTCTTCTAGCAACCATACATTTTGTTTTGCCTTTGTTTATTTTCATATTGTAATTGGATAACAAATCATTTTCCATCTTTCTTAAGGCCTCGTTCAATTCCTGTTCCATCACCGCAAGCAGTGCAAACTTTTTATATAAATGTGGAATGTTTTGCTGAAACAGTTCATAAATTTTCATGTCGAAATAATAGTCCAAATGAGTCATCAATTTGGAGATTAATGTAACAATTTGAGTAAACTGGTTCGATATTGGACAATAAGTCACCCATGCGTCCTCGTAACGGGCGTTTACTCGAAAACATAACAGCAGTAAGAGAAAGTGTTACTGAAACCCCAGGGACATCAATTCGTTATGGTTCACAATAATTAGACGTTTCAAGAAGCACCTTACAGCGAGTTCTCATAAAGAATCTGGATTTGCATCCATACAAGATCCAACTAACCAAAGAACTCAAACCAGCAGATAGATATTCTTCTTCTTATTAAACTTTCTGTAGACTCTCAAGAGTCTGTTACTGCAGGATTGTCCTGTGATGCTGAGCTCCAGCTATCTCTCCATCGTTTCGGGGGTCTCCCTGGCGGACGCCGTCCATCCGGAACCCCATGCAGAGCTATGTATGGAATTCTTGTGGAAGTCATTCTCTGTAAATGTCGGTACCAGTATTGTCGACGCTGTCGTCCCCATCTGACCACATCTTGGACCTCACAGATTGTGGTGTTCCTTATACGATCACGCAAAGTCTTCCCAGCAATAGCGTGTAGAGTTCTCATTTTCGTTGTCCTTAGCATACTTTTTGTCCTGACAGTGTCCGGCCTAGCTTCGATGCCATATGTGAGGATAGGTCGCACACAGGTCTTATAAATGCGTACCTTGCTATCCGTTCTCATATCTTTATTCCTCCATATGACATCTCTCAGGCAGCCCGCCACAACTGCAGTTTTATCTACCTGAGGCCTTACTTCTCTGGGGAGGCAGATTATTTTAATTAAATCCGACGCTCTTATTGGAACGCCTTTTGTAAAAAAAAATTATACATATTTTTATCAAACATACGACAACAGAATTGATATATTTAATAATTCACATACCAGATTTATAGCATCGTTAAAGGGTGCATGATAGTTCACATACCAGATTTATAGCTTCGTTAAAGGGTGCATGACAGTTCACATACCAGATTTATAGCTTCGTTAAAGGGTGCATGACAGTTCACATACCAGATTTATAGCTTCGTTAAAGGGTGCATGACAGTTCACATACCAGATTTATAGCTTCGTTAAAGGGTGCATGACAGTTCACATACCAGATTTATAGCTTCGTTAAAGGGTGCATGACAGTTCACATACCAGATTTATAACTTCGTTAAAGGGTGCATGACAGTTCACATACCAGATTTATAGCTTCGTTAAAGGGTGCATGACAGTTCACATACCAGATTTATAGCTTCGTTAAAGGGTGCATGACAGTTCACATACCAGATTTATAACTTCGTTAAAGGGTGCATGACAGTTCACATACCAGATTTATAGCTTCGTTAAAGGGTGCATGACAGATTTGTATTGTGTTACACATTTGTTATGTACTACGAACACGAGAAGGGTTATTAGGAATAAACGTGTTGATTAGGAATTAGGCGTACACTCAAATTACCCCATGTATTATTTAAGTGTACGCTTTTCTACAACGTTTATTTGACTCTTTTCAATATTTTTCACGTCCACGTTTCACTCCCATGTATTACAGGCATTACTACTGTTAATATTTATTAACGGTGAGATTTTAAAATGTTCATTTATTAAAAAAAAAACAGGTGCGTGAGACTCTGGCGCGGTAGAAATGAAACTTCTTAGCTCCTAGGAAAAGTTGATTTTATACGTTTTTTTTTTCATTTGTTAACGTTCTTTTTTTACGATTAGGAAATGGTTATGTGGAATTTAATTCAAGAAAATCTCTCTTAATTAAATAAAAAAAACATTGAGTTTTAATAATAAATAATAATAATTTTAATAATATATAATAATTTTAATAATAATACAATACGCCTAATAATATTAAATTTATATTCTTTAATATTAAATATATTAATATTTTTTTTGTTATTATTAATTATTAAATTATTTTTAAATAATTATTTAATTATTTATTTATACTTATATAATATTTTTTTTATTATATTATTAATATTATTATTATATTATGTTATTAATTAATTATATTATACTTAATTATGCATAATATAATAATAATATAATTATTAAAATTATAATAACATATATACATTTAATATAAATTATATATTAAATAAATATTAAATAAAATAAAATATTGTAATTTAATATAAAATAAAATAAAAATTATTAAATATATAACAAAAAAAAATATATTTTTATTTTTAAAAATAATAATTTTAATAATAATATTATGCACTTAATGATATTTAAAATAATTAATAATAATTTATTACCTAATAAATAAAATATTTAATGATAATAAATAATAATTTAATAATAATAAATAATAATTTAATAATAATAAATAATAATAATATAATACACCGTTTCACTTTTCGTGACGTTCTGGCTAATTTACCCTAACGCGCCTATAGAAGCTTCACTTAAAAAAAAAACAAGGAAACACTTTTAATAAAAAATAAATGTATTCATCAAATATTGTATAGTAACAATGAATTAAAGTGTGATTATTTTTAAAAAAAATCACACATAACATAAAAAAGATAAACAATTCAAAATACCAACTAATGATAAAACAGTTCCCTGTTGTGCTCTCAATAAACTCATTTGCCCTCTCGAAAAGATCAAGACTTCCTCCCCATCCAATACTTTCCAGAGACAAAGGGTGAAGGTAGTTCTTTTATGCAATAATAATTTATGATATGCGTTATTTGATTAAAGATGAATAGGCCCCATATGATCTCCCATAGTTGTGCAGAATAAAAGACTCATGATTGTTGTTCGTAGCTGGATGTGAAACCTTGCCTGTTCGTTCTACCCCATCATTGTTAATAGACCTATTCAATAATATCACACGCTCTGAACGCATACAATGTTAAAAGAACATCGCAAAATTTAACAAGACTAGTTATATTCAAACATAATACATTTCTTCCTCTATTTATTTATCTAACTTACTGAGGTCGATACTTTTATTTGAACGACATATATTTATTTTATTATAAAATCCTTTGCACACTACCCTACTTCGTACAATGAACATATATTAAATGTATTATGTTGTTTATAGTTAAGGCATTAACGTTGTGGAGGTTTAAAGACATTGTAATTTATTTTTATCAAACACTGTTTATTCCACTTTTTTGTGACGGTATAACCCTACCGGTTTCAAGGTGCTCACCTCATCTTCAGGAGAGCGCAAACAAGACTAAATGCTGTTCGAACTGGTACCGATATACACGCTTCAACGGTTGGGGGCTGAGAGGTGAGGGAGGCATCGGACAATTTCATCGATGATGCCAAATTCTTACATATCAATAGTAACGGAAATAAATTGGACAGATTAGAGGCCCTAGAAATTTCTAAGTCTGTACACTGATCCAAACATCTGTTGAACAGTTATTTCCCAAAAATCTCTCCGCTCTTGGCCGAAATTTTCCCATGCCTCCCTTGAAACGCCTTGAAACCGGTAGGGTTATACCGTCACAAAAAAGTGGAATAAACAGTGTTTGATAAAAATAAATTACAAATTAAATGTATTCATTTAAATAGTTCACGACAGTGTTTTTAACATAATAGGAAAACAAAGCATAAAAGGCAAGTAAATGAATATTTAAAATTATTGACAAAATTATTAGATGTTAACATAAGTTGTGTGCATTTTTTTCCAAATTAAAAATAAGCACCAAAAGTAAAACAAAATGGTAAAGGTTATATGTCATTCAAAAGAAAATTTCCTGCTCTACAAGATATTTTGGTTGCTTTTACGTTACATATATTATTTTATTTGATTACAAGCCTTCAAACTGGAATATCAAGTAGACGAAAGTTAGCATTTTCGACACCTCCTTCTGTTCGCGTTCAATCGAGGGAATAAAGCTGCTCGCGATATTTGCGAAGTGTACGGTGAAGATGCTATGAATGAAAGGACGGCTCGTCGATAGTTTTTTTGCGTTTCAAAGATGGTAATTTCGAGCTGAAAGACATAGAGCGTTCCGGATGACCAGTGGACTTCGATGAGGACCGTTTAAACCATATTATTCTCGATGATCCCCTTCAAACCATCGTAGAATGGACTGAGTAGATGAAATATAGTCACATCACTATATACCGCCATCTTAAATCAATGGGAAAAGTCCAAAAGTTCGGCACTTGGGTTCCACATGTTTTGAGTGAAAACAACAAAAATCAATTGTCGAACGTTGATTTTCTTTGTTTTACCCTCGGCGCTTATTTTTAAATTTGAAAAAAAACGGACACAACTTATGTTAACAATCAATAGTTAGAATTTATCGTAAATTACCATGAAGATATAATATAATAATTACAAAGTCATTGTTTGAACTAATAGTATATTTATAAGTTATGTAAATTACATTTGATAGATATGTCATCATCATCATTGTCAATCAGAGTCGATCCACTGCTGGATGAAGATCTCCCCAAGTTGACTCCAAATAGTTAGATTTTTTTCTCATTGGTGCCAAATGATGCTGCTATGCTTTCTGATTTAATCTATCCACCGTACCTTCGGCCTTCTTCTGGGCCTCTTTATGCCTCATGTGTACCATTGGATTATTTCGGACGTCCATCGGGAATGTGACGTTCTGGCTACGTGTCCTGCACATTGCCACTTCATTTTCTTGCACACATTTATAACGTCTTCTACTTTTGTTATATTGCGAATTCAAGTGTTTCATTTACGGTCTCTTTTAGTATATCCCAACATACATCTTTCCATTGTCCTTTGTGTGGTCTGGAGCTTTTGTGTGTTCTTTGCTGTCAGCGTCCATGTCTCGCAGCCATATGTACTCGTAAGTACTGGGAGAATACACTAGTTGTAGACCTTTCGCTTCAAAGATATTCGGAGATAACTTTTGAGGGTGTTGTTCAAACGTCCAAATGAGCTCCATTCTTGTTTTGTTCTTCGTGCTATTTCCTCCGATATGCCACCTACAAAGGAAATAAGTTGACCCAAATACACATATTGCTGAACAAGTTCTAGCGGCTTTCCATCTACGAATATTTGTTTTGGGGTAGCAAAGCTGTTCATCTTATATTTGATTTTTGATATATTCATTTATGTGTATGTATAATATGTACAATATATAACAAAATATTACCTGAAATTAAGCTAAGTAGACTTACACTTGACAGAGTCTAAACCATGTTATACTTAGAATTTAAATCACTCAAAAAGTTAATCATCAAACAATCTAAATACAGTATAATGACAACAGGAACAATGTTACTCAAACACCCCTATAAAGGAGATCTGTTACACCTGGAAAACCTATTAAGTAATTCAATCGTTAATTTATTCATCGAGATATGAAAAATATCAATATTGGAACATTCAGGCAACGAAGTCATTCCGTGTGCGAGTGGTGATGGCTTAGTTCGTAAATATTAACAGTTTAGTTCGTCAATACGGCACTGAAATCGATCTTAATTCACGATGGCTTAAACATTTGTAAAGCATATTATTTTTGGTTTTACTTTTGTTTTTATTTTTATTCTTATGATCGTGTTCGGTATATTATGGGATGAACATTTTTG
Organism: Odontocerum albicorne; assembly: GCA_949825065.1. Lineage (NCBI taxonomy): Eukaryota > Metazoa > Arthropoda > Insecta > Trichoptera > Odontoceridae > Odontocerum > Odontocerum albicorne. The sequence goes on from OX463843.1 coordinate 2,644,832, forward strand.
GTATTTCTGGGGTGATGATGTGTGAAGAGTTTGATTCAGAATGATGTTTCCAGTTGTAATTGAGTGTCACTGTTTGTCAGGTTGATGAGAACGTGCAACGGGGTTTTGTTATTGTGTAATCAAAAATCGGAAATAAGTATCGATTTATTTTTTCTTGCTAAATATCCTCAGTGAGATACAGGCAAAAGCCTAGTTTACTGGGGATACGACAAATGAAAGGTGACAAACCCAGATCCATTGAAACTGCATGTCCAAATTAAATTACCTGTTGTTTTATCGCAAATTATGTATATTTCTTGTCATGTGTAATAATAAATAAATTATTAAACAAAAGTGAATACAGTTTAATTGAATTGTAAATATATATTTCGACACAACTCAATTAAAATAAAAGAACGCTTTCTGTAATGCAGTTTTACATTAAAATTAAATTTCATTTTATGCAATTTAAACGAAAACCATGTTACAAATTATACATTTTCTTAACAAATGAATCTACCCTAAATACTAAGCACTGGCGAAAAGGGTGGAATGTCGGCAGTCAACGATGCCATATTTAATCGATATGCTTTCAGCTGCGTATATGATTCTATAGGGTTTTAATAAATTCCTTCAGCAATTATAAATTTTCATCACTTCCATTCTATTCATGATCACATCGATTTGGAAGAAAATGTGGATGAATTTATTTAAAAGTTATATCAATTTCATTATATTGGTTATTCTCAATGATGAGTTAATGAACTTTATTATTTTGGCAGTATGTTTACATGTGGTGGACGACGAGTTTACGAATGGTCAGTCGGAGCCAGGTCTGGGTTGTAGGGAGATGATTTAGTGTTTTGGAAGCCACAATTGCGAAGAGCTGCCAACGCAGAATTGTTTTTGTGTACGGGTGCATTGTCATGCAAAAGCAGCAACCCTTTTGTCCATTTTCTTCTCCCTTTTTCCTTCACAGCTTTCTTTTATTTGCATGAGCAGGACCAGAATAGTAATCTCCAGTTATTATGATGCCCTTATCTTTGTAATATGTCAGCAGTATACCTTCCGCATCCCAAACAATGTAGTCATAATTTTTCCAGCGGATTGTAACAGTTTGAAATTCTTAGGGGGTGTGTGCCATTTTTGTGCCACTGCACTGACTCCTGATTCAACTAAAGACTTAATGATGAACCAAAGTTTTATTTACAGTAACAATTCGGCTCAAAAATCTCATTTTTGTTGCTTTCTGCAGACGTCCAAAAACTGTCGTGAACATTCGAAGCGTTGTTGTTTTGAAGAGGCATGAACAATTTGGTGACTTTTGACATCCCTAGATGCTGATGGAGGATTACGGTGACTTTTGACATCCCTAGATGCTGATGGAGGATTACGGTGACTTTTGACATCCCTAGATGCTGATGGAGGATTACGGTGACTTTTGACATCCCTAGATGCTGATGGATTACGGTGACTTTTGACATCCCTAGATGCTGATGGAGGATTACGGTGACTTTTGACATCCCTAGATGCTGATGGAGGATTACGGTGACTTTTGACATCCCTAGATCTTGATGGAGGATATTTAAAATGGTTATAGGTAATACTTCAAGCATCTCTGCAAGCTGCGGTTTGTTTAGGAGAACGTCTTCCAGGACAAGATTTTCTACTTTTTTGACAATATTTGAAGAAATGGCCTCAACAAGCAATCCTGGATAGAGGTCGTCTTAATTGATTGTCTCCCTTAGTTAAAAAGACTATGCAACTTGCAAACCATCGTTTTTCCAGGGCAAGAGTTTCCGAAAGTTCCTAACATCTCTTCCAAAATTATTTAAGGTGTTTTCCCTTATTTTGTGAGAAACTTAATGACGGCGTAATACTCATTTTTTTTCCAAACTTGAGATGTCATTAACGTGTGATATACTCTCCAGACGATATCTTAAACAATACTATCAAAATTAGACTAAAGCTTGGTGAAAGTGCTAATAATCAGTCATACAATAGGAACATGCGCATGCGCACTACCACCCCCTCCCTTCACCCCTTCAACCTCGCGAATTTATTGACATCCCTTCGTACATGGAATAGTTCTTCGAAGAAAGGACAAACGCAACATTCATTGGATGCAGCAAAGATATGACATTTGATAAATCAAATCTGTCGTGTAAAGCATAACCGAAAACTGCATTATCTATATTCTCCACAATACCCATTTCTATAAAGGTTACTTGTCACCATGCAGTGGATCATTCACGAGCGACACATTATTGACACTTCCATCTTGTTCATTCTCATTATATTAACACTACCGATCTTGTTCATTCTCATTATATTAAACTACTGGTCTTGGTTCATTCTCCATTATATTAAACTACTGATCTTGTTCATTCTCTTTATATTAAACTACTGATCTTGTTCATTCTCTTTAATATTAAACTACTGATCTTGTTCATTCTCATTTCTAGAGCTCTTATTTACACCAGTTATATGCCAATCCAATGCCCATCGGTGGTAAGTATCGTGTTAACTATGTGTTGTTTATAGTTAAGACATTAACATTGTGGAGGTTTAAAGACATTGTAATTTATTTTTATCAAACACTGTTTATTCCAGTTTTTTTTTCCTACCGGTTTCAAGGCTTTCACCTCATCTTCAGGGGAGCGCAAACAAGACTAAAAGATCGATTATTGATTGAGAAAAATCAGATAGGAGTTCACTAGTTGTTAGTTGCTCCAAACGTGCAAAGAAGTTCAAGCTAAAGAAACGTCTGTATTATTTGACATCAAATGGTTTATGGTAGATTGAATAAAAAAAATCTATATAGGAATTTATTTTATTGAATTATGTAGAAGTTATAAGTTTTTTTAAGTTAAGTTTTTTAAACTGAAAGCATTTATGTACTTGTATGTGTTTTTTTTTTATATTAAAGCGTAGCTAAATTGAACATATTATGCAACTTTTTTTATGTTCAGGTTTACTTTACCGTAAGTCAGTTTGTACGAAAAATTCTCATGGTAAATAAAGAACGCAACGATGAATGCTATGAAAAGACTCAATTGTATGCATAATAATAGACGTGGGTGAAGGTTTTTTTCAAAACAGGAAGTTGTAACATAAAAGCTCGTGTCGTTCTTTTAAATCATGTTGTTATAACTTAGGACAAAAACTTAAATGTTGTGATTTCCATGGTATCCGTATTATATTTTATATATTTTTTTAAATTCATTTGGTATCACTCGATATATCTCCAATTGACATGCAAATATATTGAAAAAACATACACATGAGACAACATGTCTTCAGCTTCATTAATTGAGCTTTCGGACTTGAAATATGAATAGAGTACAGAACTCCACATTTTCTCTCATCACTCATGTTGACAATACACGCGAAGATATAACAATACTCGAGCACTATTGTTACCAAATTATTATATAATAGCCTAGTATAAACAAAACATTAAGGACAATACTTTGCCTCTGGAGTTGAGCAACCCTGCATCAATATGTGGAAGGTTCGATTCTGCAAAGCAACTTGCATCTCGTTCTTCAAGTGAGCCCATGTGTTTTACATAGCTCAAGATCTAGTCCATAAAATTCTCGAAAAAGCCAAATCTTCTTGTTCTGTGTAAGCGTTGTTCCACTAAAAACAAGTCTAATTTTCTTTACCACTGTAAAAAAAAGTCTTCGACTATTACGTAAGTCTACTTGGTAACATTTGGTAATATTTGTGATATACTCGTACATACATATATTGAACTTAAAATATACATATCAATATTAAATCATTTTAGACAATGACTTTGTAATTTATTATTACTACTGATTTTTGTATCTCCATGTTAGTTTAAGATAAAGTTTTGTATTTTTTGTCAATAATTTTAAAGTACTTGTATAACTTGTCATATGTTCATTTGTATATAAAATATACTGTTGTGTCGTTAATTAAATTAATAAATAAAAAACTCACTTAAACCAACTACCAATTGGGATCCTTTTTTTTTATTTTCTTTTGGATACCATCGGGAATCGAACCCAAGCAAGAATCAAGATTTTTACCAGTTGTCAAGAATCAAAATTAATCCCGAGTACCAGCAAGCAAGAATCAAGATTAATCCCGAGTACCAGCAAGCAAGAATCAAGATTAATCCCGAGTACCAGCAAGCTAAGAATCAGATTAATCCCGAGTTGGAGCGCTTATGTGAAGAGTTTGCTCTCAAAACGGCGATATATAAATTCTATTTTATTTCTATCCTATCTGGATATTAGTGCAAGAGAATGAATAACAAGTGTTTATCCACTAGACCAGGTTTGACTGAAAGAGAATGACTCTTTAATTTAGTGAAAGACGAAGAACCCTCACTTCCTCAGTCATGGAAACTCGGTGGCAGCGATTTACACAAAAGTGTTTTTTTTCACATATTATAACAAAACGTTTTTATACCAGTGAATTGAAAGGCCATTCAGTATAGAGCGCAAAATATAATAAACCTAGGCCACAGCTTCTAAAACTGAGATCCACGTTATTTCGAAGCAGGTGAAATTGTTAAAAAAAATCTATAAACTTTTTTTATTCTTCTATAAATATCGTCTTCTGTTCTGAGGTTTGCGATAATCATGACATTTGAGGCATCAGCTCTAAACAAAGATATAATTACAGAGTGAAAGTCCTCTTCTACCTATTTTATTGCAAATAAAATCTGGAGGGCGTATTGCCAGGCGGCAATCTCTTCCAACTAACCAGACAAAAGTAAATTAATCAAGTACATGATCGTACAAATAATTTAAATGATTATCCATCCCCACGAAATCCATAAACACATACGTGAGCATATGCCCACGAACCCCACAAAGACGGGCAATCACCCGAACATTATTTTTCATATGAAGTGAGATATCATCAATGAAAAGATAAGGAAGGGATGGGTGTAGAGGAAAGAAAAATGAAAAACCAAGAATGAAACCATGTTATTTTACAGACAGAAAAAATGAAGAATTATTTCAGTCGTTTCTTAAAGCATGCCAAGGACGGAGCGAGTCTTTATATTGGTTTGTAACTGATTCCAGAGTTTCATCAACTATTTCAAACTGTCATAATTATGAACTTTGTAAACCCATGACACTAACAGTATTCTTCGATAGCACCATATTTCTAATGTTTCTAGTTTACATGTTTCAACAGCACATAGAAGGACGAAATATGTAGTGATGTTAAAATTCACATACGAAAGTTTATATTAAAATCATTATTGAAGGGGTCCTTTTTTAAGAAACAGCTTTGTGCTGTTAAAACTCTTACTTTTGACTGGTCCCTTTGATCACTAAGCCTGCATCCAAGATATTTATATGATCGAATTTGCTCTACAATTTCAATATTCATATCAAAAGGTTCCGTGTCCATACTTCTCTTTTACTGACAATCACAAATGCTTTATGTAATATTTATTATAGCACTAGTAAATACTGTTTTTTTTTCTAATATGGCGGTGTGTTTGTCTTTTTTGATGCTTCATGTTGTCGTCGTGTTGCTGTTTCTCTAAAATCTCGTTATCGTGTTATGATTAACGCGATCGTCTCTTCCTTTTAGAATATGCAGCTCTTTATGAGCAATTGTATCATTTTAATCGATAGTAATAAGACTGTTATTCTTCAACTTAAAACTTGTCTTGCAGAAACAATTAAAAAACCTAAAGATATTTTTAACAAAATGATGAGGGAAATCCTTTTCCGAAATGGAACTGTAAATCTTTTATAATGTAGGTTTTGAATTAAATGAAACCTCAAAACAGAGTATATAAGTGTTGACGCTTTTCAAACCCAGGTATGTCCACGCAAGTTTAAACCGTGCAAAAACGGTTTTTTGTCCCTGATCACTGGAAACAATATTATATATATAGATATATATATATATATACTATATATATATATATATATATATATATATATATATATATATATATATTATATATATATATATATATACTATATATATTTATATATATTATATATATATATATATATATATATATATATATATATATATATATATATATATTATATATATATATTATATATATAAATATATTATATATATATAATATA